>OX104130.1:15579981-15797481 GCA_944470555.2 Heterobilharzia americana
TTCTCTTATCTTCATGTTGCTCCTCACTACCTTTCTACTTGATGTAGTGAGGTGTGTGGGAAGTGGGACTGTTATGCAGTAATGCCTTGTCCTATGTTGATATTGATGATGATGACGAGCTGTTTCTATGAAATCAGTAAATCGATTTGATTCAATATCCATTGAACATATAGTTTTACTTTTTTGTCTATTCAATTGTTGAATACACTTGACAAGAATTTGTATAATGTCCAATTTTATTACAATTTTGACACATAGAGAAATATGGAGAACATTTTGAACAGTTTGCTTTATGTTGACAACTTCCACAATGAAAACAATTGATTTGATATCGGAGTAAGTGTTGGATGATTAATAACAAGTCTTTGTATTGTCCTAGATTATTTGATTAACTGTTTTATACACCTTTTTCCATGTTAATTGACTCTTATTCAATGTGGGTAGATAATCACAGATATAGTCATCTCTTTCACACTGATTATCAACTGTTGATTAAGCATAACACTTTCAATTTTATTCTGTGGTATACTGTTGTAACCATATGATTTGATTGGAACCTGAAGGTTGCGGGTTCGATCCCTGGAGGGCAGGGTCATGGGTGCGCACTACTGAGGAGTCCCGTACTAGGACGAAACAGCTGCCGATTCGGTGCTCCCAGGTTTCTTTCGTTCCTCCAGCTGATATCAGTCTACGATGAATAACAACTTGATTGTATCTAACAAATGTGAAATATACACATTCAACAGTTCATCTTGTTCTTGCATTAACAATGCAAACTTTAACCTAGACGCATAGACATTTTTGTCTACACCTCAAATGTTGTCCAGTATACGCAAAGAATCTTTTAAACTAGACGAAGATGATAAACATTGTCGATCAAAATTATGATGACCTTTTTTATCCAAATAGTATTGTAGAAATTTTCAGTTTTGTACACTCAGTTACCTCCAAGTTAGAAGTAGACGTCATCAGGATTATATTTAAGTAAGAGAAGGATAATAATTTCCATTCCTCTCAATATTTGGATGAAGGTTGATTTGAAGAATTTTCCCCAAAAATAAGCCGATAGTGATGGTGTATTGATAACACTGGATAATGTTGATCCTTTAATGACAATATTCGTTGGTGCATAGAACGACACACACACACACACACACACACACACACACACACACACACACACACAAATATGTACTATTATTTCAATGTATACAAAAGTGAAAATAAGGCATCAAGGAAATAACGATTGACGAGAGACAGAAAAAGACGAAATCTAAGGAATTAAAAGAATGGTGCAAAGCCTTACACACCAACATACAGGCAAACACCTTGAAGATAAAACGAATCACATTGCCAGCAAACATGAAACATTGGATCTAAAGAGAACAGTGTAAAACACGAAGTACTAGCCATATTATATGTTAACTATGTATATAGTAAGAAGGTGGCTTGGATATGCATTGTGAATGCCGAACTAGCCCCTACCTCGATGTACAATATTAAGCAAAATAGGAAAGCGGTTAGAAGAGAGCTCAGAGTGGCTCTAATGTATAATTGTTGACCTGTATCATGTAGACAGATGTAGACGATAGGAATCAGTAGTTGAGCATACATCGCAGATGTTACGTTTAGACTACTTTTCCTCCTACACACCTTTGTGTACTTTAGTATCAGTTTTTTTTTTCTTCTGTCCATTTGTTCTCTGTATACTACTACTGTGAAGGGATTCACTTATGTGTCAGGTACTATGTTGATTTTCTTTGTATATATATAAAATAACATGAGAACTCAGTTTATGTACCTGTCCATGTACCAGGCTATGGAGCATATAATAAATGTGACTGCTTACCAGGTTTTCTAAGTCTAAATAGGTAGAGAATGGATTATGAACGTTGGATTCATTGCTTCAGAGTAAAGTGTCTACACAGCATTCCCTACATACACTAATGTTTTCCTCATCAATTCGATAAAGTTGCCATCATTCAATTAACATCATACTTATTGAATCTCTGAAATGAACTTGCTACTTATTGAATCTCTGAAATGAACTTGTCCAGTTAAACATATTATCATTAAACTATGTGATTCAATTATCATAGATAATTTAGAATAGTTCACTTGGAGAGTAGATATTTATGATAAACTATGAGTTTGTATAACCTCGCCTGGTTAACTAGTTCACTAGTTACTAGCCGGTCCTAAGCCCGGGTAAAGAGGGAAGGCTGGGCATAAGGCTAGCAACCCCACCTCGTAAAACAAATCTAACCGCTAAAGAAACTTCAAAGTACAAACGATATATAAAAAATAATAACAAAATAATTCCTCGCTGGAGTCGGAGAGGCGAAATGACGCCAGTTGGTGAAAGCCTGCCTTCGGGAAGCCAATTGGCGGATGTCTTCTCTCGATGAAAGCGAAAGTAAACGTGGGGACGTGGAATGTCCGCACCATGTTTGAACCCAGCAAGGCAGCCCAGATTGCAAAAGAGATGCGGAACAAGATACGGATTTTCAACACCAAAGTCAAGTCAGTGCTTTTGTATGGTTCAGAGACTTGGCGCGTTACCAAAGGGATTTCCAATAAACTACAGACATTCATCAACAACTGCCATCTACGCTGGCTCGTTACTGAAGATCAGATGGCCAGAATAATGAGAATAAGCAACAAGGAACTCTGGGAACGAACCAACCAACAACCTATCACCCAACAAATATGCAGGAGGAAGTGGAGATGGATTGGACATGCACTGAGAAGGCCGACTGGGGACATCACGCGTCAGGCCCTCGAGTGGAATCCCCAGGGGAAGCGATGAGTTGGACGTCCGAGGGTGACATGGAGGAGATGGTGCGAGGAGGAAATGAGAGCTTGTGGGCTGTCGTGGAACCAGGTTCAAAAGATCTCAGAGAACAGAGTTCATTGGAGACGTGCTACTGAAGCCTTATGTTCCACTTGGAACCCAAGGGACTAATAATAAAAAAATAATCAATGAGTTTCTATGGAAAGTTTTGTGTACACTTTGTATGATGTCACATAGTTTCAAGTTAATAAAAATATTTAAATTACCTAAACTGTACAGTTTCAACAAAAAGTGGGAAAATGTAACAGCAAAACATAATATGAGGGAAAGAAACCCGAATAAATTTCATTTTAGCCACCAGTCTCAACCTAATCTCGCTTCCAATAGTATGCGTAGCATGCCAACGTAGGCGATGAATCAATCAATATCATGCATAGGACAAGGCATTACTGCATAACACTCCCACTTCCCACACACCTCACTACATCAAGTAGAAAAGTAGTGAGGCGCAAGATGAAGATAAGAGAATACAGTCAAAAGAAATATAAAGTATGAAAACAGAGAAAAGAATAACAAAATGGTGAGATCCGATATAGAATCGTTAAGATGACGATAATGTGTGTGGGGATACATCTACACCACTGACATCACTTCTCACTCATATCATCTACAGTCAGTCTCCAAACACTGCTCCCTCTCCCTCTTCTCCCGCACACCCCCAACCACTTAGTCTACATCGCCACACATGCCTCAAACAAACACTCAGAGACTTCATACATTCGTGTCATGTTTCAGTCTGACAGCTCTTTCTCGCCTTTTTCCAGTCTGGACCCACCTCAGCCAACATTGTGTGATGAGGCAATCGGTGACTAGGCATATGTAGTACGTGTCCCAGCCACCCATCTCAGTTGATCAAGGTTCATAACCTCATCAACTGATTTACCTCTTCTCTATTCCCTAAAACTCTATACCTGACTTCTGCATTAATCAGGTGGTGACACCACGGAATACGGACACTACTAAGGAGACAACGTCATCGATCAAATTGCCTATCTTCCCTAGTACCCATCCTGTGACATCAACATTCCTCACATGGAGATTTCACCGCACGCGGCCAATACTACAAAGACACCTATAGTTAAAAATTTGTACTCGCTTTATGTCTACTACTTTCAACGGCAATTTTTCACAACCGTAAATGAAGACTGAACGCAATAGAGTGAAGTGTACTTATCGTTTTATAGATACTCGAATATTTCACCGGTCAGCACCACAGATGACGCAAGTTGGCAAATACCAAACGGCTTTTCTGTATCCGAGCATACAAGTACTAATTGTTCCTCCAGGATTGGTCTTCAACGATGCCTTCGCTAACAATAGTGAGTGTAGTGGTTGAATGCGTCGACCACTTCACTTACCTCGGAAGTAGGATCAGCCATGCCCTGGTGGCTCAGTGGTCGATGAAATCTCTGCACAAATACAAAAGGCTCAGTAGGCTCCCGACAACTAACACCACCACATCCGATTGTCTATTAAGGACCGCGTGTACTGCACACCAGTCCACTCTCTTCTACTCTATGACTGTGAAACATGACCATTGAAGATGGAAGACAGGAGAAGGCTTCAAGTGCCACACGTGAGTAATGCAGAAGTCAGGTATAGAGTTTTAGGGAATAGAGAAGAGGTAAATCAGTTGACACGGTTATGAGCCTTCATCGAGTGAGATGGTTGGGACACGTGTTACATATGCCCAGTGTCACCATCTCCCTCTTCACACAATGTTAACCGAAGTAGGTTCAGTCTGGAAAAAGGCTTGAGGCTCTCGACCAGACTAAAACATCACATGCCATCAATATATGAAGTGTTCGACTGTTGGTTCCAGTCATGTGAGTCGATGCAGGCTAGCTGGTTGGAGTCGGCAAGACAAGAAGAACCAGTGGTTGTAGACTGAATCTAGGTGGTATGGTTGAGAACCGATGTCAGTGATGCAGATCTATACACACATTATCTTCATCTTAATGACACTACACTACACCACACCAGATCTCACCATTTTCTCATTCTTCCTTTCTCTATTTTACTATTTTATATTTCCTTTGACCGAATTTTCCTTCCTTATTCATCATCATCTTCCACTTGACTACCTGCCTTTTTTTACTTGATATGGTGGGTGATATGAGGTGTGTGGCAAGTGGGACTGTTATGTAGTAATGTCTTGTCCTATATTGATTTGCATGGATGGATTTCGTCAGCAATCAACCCCTTCAACCGACAGGAATCTGAATATAACCGAATAAAACGATTAACTACAGTATACAGTATAAAATATCAACTTTAGTATATCCTTCCTAGGAATGATAATAATAATAATAATCCACTTACCATCAGTTAATCGTTCATCGGTGTGTAAACGACTCGACAAGCATTCTGAATGTACAGATGATATTAAATGCCCTCGAGATGTGGAACGATCATGATTAGTTGGTTCAAGTAATCCTCCACGACGATGATCAGAGTTATTAGTATTATTTACAAGACCACTTGAAGCAGTTAAACTATTCATTGAACCACCATAACCACTACTTCCAGTACTTGAATTAGAAAATGGAGTATGTTCAGCACTTTCACCTTCACTTCCAGCAGTTGTATTATATGTACATTGTTGATTTGATCGATTGTATGTATCAAGTGTATGAAGATTATCATGAAGTGGAGGAGATATAGTACCATTTTGACTATTTTCATCATGATTATGATTTGTGAATGAATGTATAATAGATCTTCGAATAGATTTATCAGAAGCTGAATATGATAAGTCAATTTGTTGAAGATCTGTTGAATTTGAGGTTGTGTTAGATATATCGAATCTAGCACGTTTATGCGGAGATATTATATTTCCAGTATTCATTGAATTGGAACGTTGATTATTAATTGTATCATTAGGATTAGAGGTAGAAGAGTTTGTTGAACGTCCGCCTAGAGATTTATCATCTGCCTGAGGATGTTGATTTAAATTAGAGTTCTGATTTGACGAGGATGAATCTGAATTCGCACTAAGTCGACGATATTTCTGTAACAACAAATATATATATATATATATATATATATATATATATATATATAAACACAAAGGTTAAATATATACAGATGTTTGCCTAGTTATAATGAAAAGCTTTATACACTTTATGGAGTAAACTAGGGAACCGTAAACTATTAACCCAATATGAAAGTGTTTATAGAATCAATTTGTACATCTCTTGATATCAAAAATCATTCAGCAATCTTATGTATATTTGTTGAATGAGCAATGATCTACACCTATTTCTTGTAAGTTAATGATACTACTAAATGACTGCTTAAACTTCGGTAGGTGGGGTAGGGTTCGAACTCGGTACCCATTGGTTGAATGTCATCAACTCTTCAAACCAATGAGCAATAACTCTCTACATTAAAAATCACACCTTCATCAGCACTCACTCATACAACTACTCAGATACACAAACTTTTTGACTACTTCTAACAGTTCACCATGGAGAGTCAGTGTAGGCACAGACTCCTTCCAATCATGCAAATGTACTTTGTACCATAATAATGCAAAGCAAATGCCATACTGCTGATAATGATAGGTGCGGCTGGGACATGTATAATGCATATTCTTCAATCACAAGAAGGTCTACTATAACCCATGATATTCCTGATTGTAGTCGACTGGATCATGCAACAAACTGTGACGAGCGAGAAGAGGGGGATGACTTATGTCTAATGTCACACAAACTCGATGATCTACAGGTATAATCCAACAAGTTGATAGAAGAGGTGAGGCAAGGCAGGGAAAACGGGACTTCAAGTGAACGTAGAGAAGACAGAGGTGATGAAGATACCCGACCAACAACAACAACAACAAACACCAATCACCAACAACGGGAGAAACTTGAAGGAAGTAGCCTCTTTCACCTACCCGACTGGACAGGACAGCATCCTTTCAACTACAGGTGGCACAGGCACAGACGATTATGTCAAAACCAGCCAGGATTGGAAAGACAGCAAGACAAGTGTTCATTAACCTGAAACCAATCAGTGTGGAGATCAACTGCACTCAGCATAAAGCGTCAACAACATCCGAATTCTCAACACCAATTCAGTCAAGTCAGTGCTGCTATTTGATGCCACCCATGCTCGGTCACTTGATACTGACACTGAAGATCAGATAGCCAGAACAATAGGAATAAACAACAAGGAAGTCTGACTGGCTGGCAACGAACCAACGAAGCAAGGACCTATCACCCAACAAATATGCACTGGAAGGAAGTGGAGATGGATTGGATTGGGCATACACTGAGAAGGCCGATTGGGGACATCACGTGCCAGGCCAGCCGTCGAGTGGAACCGAAAGGGGAAATGACAAGTTGGGCGTCCGAGCCGAGAGTAATATAGAGATCATGTGAGAAATAAATGAAAGGTTATGGGTAGTCGTGGATCGAGGTTCAAAAGACTGAAGAGAAGGGAGTGGAGTGGAAACGTTCTACTGAAGCCCTATATTCCACTAGGAACCCAAGGGGAAATTAATAATAATAATCACACAGATTCATCTACTGTGATATCACTCCTTTTCTGTCTGATTGTTCTTTGTATACAACTGTGAAGTGTGAGAAGTTGAAGGAATGTACTTGTGTACGAGGTTCTACGTTGATTCTCTGTCTGTCTGTCTGACATAAAAACAGTGTTCACTCAAATAATGTTAACGCGTAGGCATGGAAGACTATTGATTATCATCGATCATTGTATTCACTCATTCCTATGGATTTACATACATAGTTCTTGTGATCTAATGCCAAACTTGTAAATCTGCTACTGAATAATTGAAAAAAATGGGCACTAATTACAGGGCCGGTAGTTTGACCTCATCTCCATAAATCCTTCATGCAGACATTTGAATGACTGTTTTTTTGTTGGGTGCTTCAATTTCCGGTTAACTATCAGCCGTTTCTGTTATATTTTTCAAGTGAAATATGTAGTATGGAATGGAAATCATTAGGCACATGTAATTTGTTCGTGGGTATTTAAGTTATAGTTTTGTGCAGCAACGTCTTCACAGACTGTTGTCTTCAACGGTGCTATGGCTAACAATAGACAGTGTAGTGATTGAGTGTGTCGACCACTTCACTTACCTGGGAAGTAGGATCAACCCTGCCCTGATGGCTGTGGTCGATGAAATCTCTGCAAGAATGCAAAAGGTTCGGTTGGCTTTCGACCGCGTTGCCACCACCATATCCGATTTTCTATTAAGGACCGCGTGTACTGCACACCAGTCCACTCTCTTCTACTCTATGACTGTGGAACATGACCATTGAAGATGCAAGACATGAGAAAGCTTCAAGTGTCACACGTGAGTAATGCAGAAGTCAGGTATAGAGTTTTAGGGAATAGAGAAGAGGTGAATCAGTTGACACGGTTATGAGCCTTCATCGAGTGAGATGGTTGGGACACGTGTTACATATGCCCAGTGTCACCATCTCCCTCTTCACACAATGTTAACCGAAGTAGGTTCAGTCTGGAAAAAGGCTTGAGGCTCTCGACCAGACTAAAACATCACATGCCATCAATATATGAAGTGTTCGACTGTTGGTTTCAGTCATGTGAGTCGATGCAGGCTAGCTGGTTGGAGTCGGCAAGACAAGAAGAACCAGTGGTTGTAGACTGAATCTAGGTGGTATGGTTGAGAACCGATGTCAGTGATGCAGATCTATACACACATTATCTTCATCTTAATGACACTACACTACACCACACCAGATCTCACCATTTTCTCATTCTTCCTTTCTCTATTTTACTATTTTATATTTCCTTTGACCGAATTTTCCTTCCTTATTCATCATCATCTTCCACTTGACTACCTGCCTTTTTTTACTTGATATGGTGGGTGATATGAGGTGTGTGGTAAGTGGGACTGTTATGTAGCAATATCTTGTCCTATATTGATTTGCATGGATGAAGACTGCCGTATGCCAACGTATGATACCGGCTCAAATAAAATTACAGTCGTTCAAATCTCTGCATGTAGAGATCATTAATGCAGCAATTATTTGTTTAAGTTGGTCATGAAAGTCTAAGCTTCCTGATTGAAAACGTGTAGTTATAGGAGACAAAAAAGGCAAGAAAAGCATCGGATCCAACACAGAAGTACGATGTAAACGAAATAAATTTGTTAAATGTGAATAAAGTAGACAATTATGGGATTTATCGTGTGGAAAACAACTGTTTTCACAAGGTCGAGAAGCGTCAGAAACTTATGCTGTTGTTTTTTTTGTACATACACATTGACCCCAGCTATTTTTAGAATTCCAACGATTCATCTCTAATATTTCAATAACCCCAGTCACTCAGTTAGTTTATGCTTCATGAACTCATGCTAAATCATGTTCTCATCATGTTTAGCTTTCTTCAGTATCACTGTGAAAAATGGATGACTGACTATTATTATTATTATATTATTATTATTATTATTATTATTTATCCCTTGGGTTCCTAGTGGAATATAGGGCTTCAGTAGCACATCTCCAGTTCACTCCGTTTTCTGCAAACTTTTGAACCTGCCTCCACGACTGCTCACAAGCTCTCATTTCTTCCTCACACCATCTCTTCCATGTCACCCTCAGCTCAAACGCCCAACTCGTCGTTTCTCACCTGAGTTACACTCGACGGCTGGCCTGGCACGTGATGTCCCCAATCGGCCTTCTCAGTGTATGCCCAATCCAATCCATCTCCACTTCCTTCCAGTCCATATTTGTTCGGTGATAGGTCCTTGCTTCGTTGGTTCGTTGCCAGCCAGTCAGACTTCCCTGTTGTTTATTCCTATTGTTCTGGCTATCTGATCTTCAGTGTCAGTATCAAGTGACCGAGCATGGGTGGCATCAAATAGCAGCACTGACTTGACTGAATTGGTGTTGAGAATTCGGATGTTGTTGACGCTTTATGCTGAGTGCAGTTGATCTCCACACTGATTGGTTTCAGGTTAATGAACACTTGTCTTGCTGTCTTTCCAATCCTGGCTGGTTTTGACATAATCGTCTGTGCCTGTGCCACCTGTAGTTGAAAGGATGCTGTCCTGTCCAGTTGGGTAGGTGAAAGAGGCTACTTCCTTCAAGTTTCTCCCGTTGTTGGTGATTGCAGCTTGTTGGTGGTGGTGGCGTTGGTTGGGTATCTTCATCACCTCCATCTTCTTTAAATTCACTTGAAGTTCCTTTATCGCTGCCTCTTCTGTCAATTTGTTAGTTTTCGCCCGTAGATCTTCAAGTTTGTACGACATTAAATATAAGTCATCGGCGAAATCCAAATCTTCTAGGCTCTTTTCATCGGTTCACCAAGTTGTGTGATAGGATAAGGTTAGTGCAAATACTCAAGCTTCAGACGACCAACTTTCAGCCATGTCACGAAGAATTCTCAACCAATGATTTCTATAATCTCGCATACTCCACCCAGGTAGTCTACATCTCAGTACACACGGCTCAGACCAATAGTCAGAGATTTCATGTATTGGTGACTTCTTCCAAGCTACCTCAGTCGCTGAAGGTTTCACAACCTCATCTACCACCTTTTTATTGTGTACGAACATACACTTGCATAAAACGCATTAGTAACCTACAAAAATGATCACTCAACATTGTAATCTTTCTCCAATAAAGTTTACATTTAGTACACAACAGAAAGCAGTCAAAAACTTCTAATACTCATACTACTCCTGTTGCTGCTACTTTGTTGCTATTCCTCAAACTTGTATACAACATGATCATAACTACAAACTGGAAGGATCTCTTCAAAACACTAAACTATATTTCAAGTTGTTATTCATCGTAGAATGACATCAGTTGGAGAAACAAAGCTTCGAGAGGTGATTCCCGAAGTTCCAATGAGAAGTCGTGACCGGTGGAGACAAAGCCTGATGGTCATGAGGACAGTTACTCAACGATGATATTGGGTGGCGATTGTTCTATATCGTGAGCCAACAGATTGGATTCCGCAGAGCCAGTGACTCAATGGTGACGTGCTGGCCAAGGAGCCTGAAGGTCGCGGGTTCGAGCCCTGGAGGGCGGGGTCGTGGGTGCGCACTACTGAGGAGTCCCATACTAGGAGGAAACAGTTGGCTTTCCAGTGCTCCCAGGTTTCCTTTATTCCTCCAACTGATGTCAGTCTACGATGAATAACAACTTGAAATATTTTCAAATCCCCACAACTCCCTCGAAATTCAACTAAACTCTATATATTGTGTATAAAAATGAATATGATTCAGAGAAAATAGTTTACAGATGGATCAAATGAGAAACTACTAGCTAGATCAGTCATATACAGTGTTAAAGTCATATTACAAGAAAATGTATCTTGATTACTTACAACCGCCTACAACTGAAATCAGACTAATTTTTAAAAAGACACTTCGACCAGTTGTCAAAGTTCATTGCTTCAATATATACCTTAAAAATACATGAAATATCATGTTATCTTTCTTTGTACTAAGGAAATCTATTAGTGTATAATATGTAGACATATATAAAAGTAAGAATAAGTGGCACCATATGCTAAAATTGTGCTTTACAACCAAATAGTCTGGTTAGGTTGTATATAACTGATGCCTACACATACACTTATCTACTGTGAAACACATAATCCATAGTAATTATACACGATCAACCCGAAAATAGACTTTGAAGTAGTGTATAGTTGTCGAATGATAAAGTCTATAGAAGAAACAAGACACTCTTAGATCAT
This sequence comes from Heterobilharzia americana, assembly GCA_944470555.2. Taxonomy (NCBI): domain Eukaryota; kingdom Metazoa; phylum Platyhelminthes; class Trematoda; order Strigeidida; family Schistosomatidae; genus Heterobilharzia; species Heterobilharzia americana. The sequence goes on from OX104130.1 coordinate 15,591,539, forward strand.
TAAAAAAACCATATGTTCATATGCTAAACTTGAATACCAGTATAATTATTCTAAAAGCTTATTTATTTACTAACGAACATTACACTTCTAAATGTTCTACTGGGTTTTTTTGACCTTTCTTTCTCTACAAAATTCCTTGATAATTTAATCCCTTAATGATTGTTTACCTCAACTTTATCGATTTTGAAAAGGCCATCTTTAACTTCGACCGTGAAGTAAATTGGCGGCTGCCGCTTCAACAATACGGTTTTATTGTCATAAACCTTTATCAAGTTGAATCATGCCAAGTGATTCACAATGGAAAGTTCAGTTATACCTTCGAAGTGAAGACAGGAGTAAGATAATGTTGCCGCCTACTATCACCGATCATCATATTCCTCATTGTGGTCGACTAGACTGGATCATGCAACAAACTGTGAGCAGCGAAAAGACGGACATATGCTGGCTGGACCGATGAAAAGACCCTAGAAGATTTGGATTTCACCCATGATGATTTATGTCTGTCTAATGTTGCACGAACTCGAAGATCTACGGGCGAAAACTAACAAATTGACAGAAGAGGCTCACTCACTCGATACTGAAGATGGGGATCAGATGGTGAGAATAAAGAATAAGCAACAAGGAACTCTGACAACTACTTGGAAACTTATTCTTAGCATACACTTTTTATACTCAGCAATCGGAAGACTTTGTAGTTATTAGTATACTATGATAAGGTAGTCATCCTGGACTAGTCTGCAACTGCTCCCAGTCAGTTTAATGGTAACCAGTGAAGTGAGGGAGGTTGCATCAACCTGGAAAGGGTGATTGCTGGGTGCGCTGCAGTTCGTTTTATCCGGTTATACGACTGTTAGACATAGCCATGAAGAGTAGAAGACATGAAACAGTTCAAGGGTTTTGATTGTAAGTGTCTTTGTAGTAATGCTCGTATATGATGGAATCACCGTGTAAGCAATGCTGAGATGAGGCATCAGCTGAAGTGCTCTGGACATGTGCTGTGCAAGGCGAGCCACCACTTATCTCGAGGTGTCATGTTAGGGGATGATGCATTAGGTTGGAAGAGGATTTCAGGTGACCAGACCAAGAAGTAGCACCAGTCCATAAAGTCGCTGACTGTTTGTCTGAGCCATGTTGGGAGATGTAAAAGATAGGACTCACTACTTGAGAACTCTCAGTGACATAGCTGAACATCGTCGTCACAATAACATAGATTTATTCACTCTCTGACATCTTCTAACGCTTGAATATTTGAACTAACCGTTTTTTTTTAAATGGTTTGTTCTCTTACATTCTTATTCTATCCACCTGTTCTTTGTATACAACTTTGAAGTGTGGTGAGTTGAACCAATGCACATGAGCAGGAGGTTCTAAATTGATTCTGCCTGTTACCTTTGTGAATAAAAAAGGGAAATAGTTTTTTACGCGCAGATTAATTGGTTTGTGTGCACTCTATTGGCAATAGAGTTACTTACTAAATGTCCACTTAAAAGGCTAAGCATATATTCAATATAACAATCTTACCTCACGGAGTTCTGATTCGTTAGCTCGCCACTGATCCAACAGCCCACGAAATACCCCTAAACGAGCAGCAACTTCTACATCGCTTACACCTGCACACAGCATGTCTAATGCAGCTATCTTCTTACTGAGAGCATGAGGTGCTGATGGGGCATTCGCTCTAGTTGGACGTCGTGTGAATTGGTCATCAGATACACGGAGGGAAGACGGGGTAGATGAATTGTCAGGAGATGAAGTTCGAGATCGATTTGTAGGAGATTTAGGGGATGTTTGGGACAACTGACTAGCCTGAATAAAAACAAAGAAAATGAAGTGATGAAGAAAATAACCTTAAAGATTGAATAACAAGAAATAGTATTCATTACGGATTGATCTCAGGTGGGGGAACCATTGAAAATCTGATAGCACTGGAGAGCTGTTTCGTCCTAATATGGGACACTTCAGCAGTACGCACCCATGATGAAGCTAGCGACCGAACTTAGACCTTCAGGTTTCACGGCAAAACGCGTTAACCATTCAATAACATGAGTTTAAATCTGTTGTTGTTTGATACTTGAAATTTCCCCTTGTTATAACAGCGTTGAATTGTCTCGACCATTGTTGGCAGGCAATTCAATGCTGTATAGCAACAGGAAATTTTGAAGCATCAATGAACAACAACTGTTACCTATTGCACAAATACTGGCTTTCGTGATTTAGTGACTCCGGTGGAGAACACTTTAGCGTTTCAAGCGATAACTACTGGATTCAAGTCTCAGTGGGGACAACATCATCAACTGGGCTGACATACATCCGGCTGATAACTCCCAAATGGATAAAACACGCAGCCTAGATTCCGCTGAGAGTCACTTAGATAAAATACAACAGCATGGATTAAACTTAACAAATTTAAATACCTAAAATTAGAGTGTAAACAGCAGATTTTAAAAAAAAAACTTAAGAAATCAGAATATCTAACCTTTAAAGATAATATTCGTTTCCTTTCAGCACCTGTATATCCTGGCCAATTAGCATCTAATTCTGATATCACAGATGGTATAAGATAATAGGCTGACTGTCTTCCAACACGACCAACAGCAGATAGTACATCAGAGATTTGTTCTTTTTGATGACGAGATAAACCATCACGTGATAATCGTAATAATAATTCAGGACGTTGATATGGTCGTAATGCCAATATATGGATAATACGTTCTCTAAAGTATGAAATGTAAACTGATGCATGAGAAATTATCAACATCATATTAAAGAATCGAAAAAAATGTTTTTTGTATTCAATTGATAGATAAAAGCCAGTATTGAACAGTTGAATCTACATTGTTAATGAAGTAACTTTTTAATCAGCAAAACGTTGGTCTGACGTAATTATTAAGTAAAAAAAAGAATAAACTGATATATCCCATAAGAAATACACACGGTAGTAACCGAGTTTTACGGATGTAAAACCCTTCAGTATTGATTTATAGTGTACCTACTACTGGAATTGTAAGAGCACCTGCCCACACCATGTAAGGCTAATTCTTCTTGAGGTACCTGAAAAGACTTTTGTGACTACAGAAGCCATGAGACATATGCTTAAGGTCTGTCACACAGCCTTTTATGTGTTATTGTTTTAAGGCTTGGTTGTTCTAACGCTGGACAGAGAAAATTCATACCACCGGCACCGAAAGATTGTGGGGCAGAGAGTATGCTGTTTTGAGGGTCGACCTTTTCTAACCCTTCCCCTTCCCACTGGGAAGGCAGCATCAGCACGGCACTACTGGAGGAAATACTTTGCTGCTTTCACACTCCATCTAGCTAGCAGTACCACTTTGACCTCAGAATCCTAACATAGTGTAGTAATTTACACGATAACGGTAACTGTTTTTCATCTTATTACTATCCAACAGACCTTTCTGGCATGATAGAAACTCGAGGAAACAAGCGTACCAGCTACTTAACTTTTACTCGTGCAAATAACGTTATTGAATGACAATCAATACATTCCTTTCAAATTACATACATACAGTGAAGACTCTAGAGTTGGTATTTACAAGACAGTCTATTCAAACGAAGAAACGTTCACGGAATGACTGACTCACAAAACCAACGTGAAACCTCGCACACAAGTGCATCCCTTCAACTTCCCACACTTCACAGTTGTATACAAAGAACAATTAGACAGCAAAGGAATGATATCACAGCAGACGAAGTTGTGTGATAGGATAAATAATTTGAAGATAAAGGTTAGTGCGAATATTCAAGCTTCAGACGATGTTAGGGAGTGAATACATCTGCGCTATTGTGAGTGATTTTCAGCTGCCACAAATATATTACGGTTATTTATAGGTCATGAACGGTTTCAACTCAATTAGACTCTAGGATTTTAATAAAAACGTTGTATGAAAGATGTTGCCTACCTAGGCAGCATCGTTTCAACTACAGGCATCACAGACGAGGACGTCAAAACCAGGATCGGAAACACAGCAAGACAGGCGTTCATTACTCTGAAACCAATCAGTGTAGAGATCTACTGCACTCAGCATGAAGCGTGAACAACATCCGGATTTTCAACACCAATTCAGTCAAGTCAGTGCTGCTATATGGTTCAGAAACTTGTTGCGTCACGAAAAGCACTCCCAACAAACTGCAGACATTTATCAACAGCTGCGCCAACTCTGGCTCATTCGATACTTACACTGAAGATCAGATGGCCAGAATAATAAGAATAAGCAACAAGGAGCTCTGGCTGGCCGGGTAACGAACCAACCAGCAACCTATCAGCCAACAAATATGCAGTAGAAGAAAATGGAGATGGATTCGATTGGGCATACACTGGGAAGGGCGATTGGGGACATCACACGACAGGCCAGGTCCTTGAGTGGAACCCAAATGGGAAACGAATTTAGCGTCCCAACTGAGGGTGACATGGAAATCATGTGAGGAAAAAATGAAAGGTTGTGGAGAGTCGTGGAGCGAGGTTTAAAAGACTGCAGAGAAGAGAGTGGAATGGAGACGTGCTACTGAAGCCCTATGTTCCACTAGGAACCCAAGGGACAAATAGTAATAAATAATAATGAATCAGTCTCAAGGAATAAAGTTTTATGCACCAGGTTAAAAGTTACATTCATTGTAACGATCAGTGACACTATTTGACTGCTAAATACTAAAAAGGTTAAAGTCTACACCCAACAAGGAGAAGTGCGGTTGAACTCTTATTTCAACTCTAAAATTAACTTCACGAAAGTTGACCTAGGACTAATACAACTGCGTGTCACCTTAATTCAAAAGATCCTAAGAGTAAAGTGATGAAAAGCCAACAGGATGAAGAGCAAAAATTTATATATATCAGTGATTGTGAAAGAAACCAAGAATACATTTCGAAAAAATGTAGGAAACTGAGAAAAAAGTCTATACCTAGGGAAACTAAATTTACAGGAATAATATAGTCTTCTACAGTTTTATCAGAATTGTCTTAAAACTAACCCTTCCTTAGCACGGGTGATAGTATATACCACCCTATTTTAAGAAAATAAAACTTTTACACAGTCTACAAATTACAAACTATGCATATCACCATAAGTCTATGAAAGCTAATCTCAGATGCTTAAAATCATTAACATAGCCATTTAACCTGTTTGTTAAACAAACTGAGTATAGGGAATACACACCCGTAAATACCTAGAGAATCAAAATCTAAATAAAGATAGATGTACGACAAGAAAGATCATTACTCAATCCTTACGCCAAATGTTAGCAATAACTTGTAAAAATCGATACTTTCTAATTCATTACAGTCAGGCAGAATGCATCATAAATGTGAAACTAATTAAACAACTAATCATTAATAAGGTAACATGGGAAATGATATGATTACGTATCAATTTGTTGCTATCTCATATCATTAGGGGGTAAATAATAAAGAAATGAATGACACCATCATTTGAAAAAAGTGTAGATATTAGGAACAGGAAAGAGGAATATAAGATAAGTAATAATATGTTCCGCCTTAAGTCTCTAACCAGGAAGCCTAGTTTCACATACAATGTAAGTCAGTGAGACACCATGAATTGGTAAGCAACAGAAAATACTTGTAAGTCTCTGAAAGACCTGAGATACAAAAAGGAAAACCACTTTACTTCATATCAGATAAGTGATAGGTTGAAAAGAATGGGATTAAGTACAAATTATGACGAAGTATTAAGTAGGCTACCAAACAATAAAAAGTATTTTACACAAGCACTTAAGCTACCGTATATGATAAAACAGGAAGAGAAAAAGTCTACACTGAAAAATATATGTACTCAAACAACACGAACGAAGCAAAAAGTCACCTCGTGCACTGTTATGCTGCAGGCGGCTAATGAACCACACCCATTGTGTCAGGGCTACTCAAACTCATGACTCACTGTTTAAAAGCCAACCGCTTAAACCAATAAGTCACAGTTCCAGTCAGACAACAGTATACTAATGATTCTCTTACACCGAAATTTAGCTATCTTAGGGTTTATGAAGACGAGCCAATACGTGAAGAATACAAGAAAGAAGTTAAGTTGTTGATTATAATACGCACAAGAATTAAAAAGACAACAGACAAGTAATGTTTTATAACCAATGTAAAATGCGGTTAATGAACTCCAACTTATCTAAGTATGTTGTGACAAGTTTCAAATAAAATGAGATTCAGAGCTAAAATACTCGACACTTTCACCGTTTATTATATTATAGGCTAAATAGTAGTATGATAAAGCTTATTTAGTGAAACTCGACTAGGTACATATTCCGGTAGACTAGCTTGAACCACACTAAGATGATTTGTGGTACTAGTAAGTTGCCCAAGTGGACGTAAGGTGAGAGATAAGCCTGAGATTCATTTGCTGAGTTAAACGATCTCACTTATGAGATATATCATCTAAAAACATAATAAAAGCATCTTGGCAAAAACACTAAAGCAAAGTAGTACGATAATATTCTAAACTAGTTTCATCTATCTACTTTCACAAATCCTTATCATGAAAAAAATAAAATTGAGGAGATAAACACACCTCAGTGAACGTGCGGAAACTTCAGGGTTAGCCAATGGTGGGCTGGGACCACATCCAGTAGGATTCTGCGACTGAACTCGATTGGCTGAGTTTGCAGCATCTACATTCTGAGGTGCAAACTCGTTCGTTTTGCCTTTTAAGTTCACGCATGGACTGCTTCTTTTGCTAGAAGACTTGGGAATTGAGGTCCTTTGTGTCATCGACTTTCCAGAGCCAAGTTCTTTGGTATGTGATTTTTTATTTTCATCTTCTAATTGTGTCATTCTTTCCTTAGCCGCAGAGAAACTATCTTCTTTGGCATTAACAGTAATTCTGGATACCATCTTTCCCAGACAGTGTGTGGAGTTTCTTAAACACAATGTGGGTTTAATATAGAAGTAGGCCTTACCCTCTGATACGCAAACAATTAATAGACTCATCGTGACTACTGGTTAGGCCTGAAGTACTAAATGTGAACCTGCTGCTGTGTTTTCCGACGGGACTACAAACGACTACAAGGATTCAATAAATTAAATATAAAGACATTACTCCTTCGGACCCACTGAATGTTATTCGGAAAGAGTGATCTCCCTGCAACGATTAATCAACGACTTAGTCGAAAACTTACTAATGTGCCAGCAAGCTGTTCAATATCTCTTAATGCAGAATCAGTAAGGCGAAAATGAACTAGTTCCAGATCATTGTATGACGCATCATCAAACACGAAATTGGAATTTTTTGAACAGCGAAGAGACATATCAATCACAGCTGCTACGGATGTCGGAATCAGCTGGGAACCGCACCCGCCAGTAATCAAAAAATCGGCGTTGTTGAAAGATTAAAACAATCAGGCGTAGACTTCACTGAAGTTAAGGATAAGCCAATTTTCCTGTGTCAATTTGTGGGTCATAAAACGGCAGCAAATATTAGGACATCTTTTAAGCATGTTGGGTGAAATAGTTGAAAATATATGTTGCTGGTTGAATGCTTTACATAACTGGTTTAAATGGTTGTTGACAGAATGGAAGAGGCTTTCGCTTAACTGGCTTTAGCATCCAAAACCCTTGTATCACTGCTTTTTGCGTTTTTTAACCCGCGTGCAAATAAAGAGGCAGCAAAAAGCGGAGGTTAAAATGTGGAAATTCAATTAGCTCTAGGCAGATCCCAGCCACATGTCAAATAAGTATCCAGTTTACGTTTAAAGGATTCATACGAAGTAGGTTCGATCACGTCTGCAGGACGAGCACTCCAGGATTGACCACTCTTATGGAAAAGAAGTTACGCTCGATATCTGACCTGATATCTTTGAGGCTTGGTTCCTTAATGTGTCCACTAAGATTAGTGCTACAGCTAAGGTTCACTAAGTGACTCAGTGGGTGTTCAGGGATGCCCAGGACGTTTTGAGTTATAATCAAGTCCCCCCTAACCTTCTATGTTCCAGGAGATGCCGATTCAGCACAACCAGTCGTTCTTCGTATGTTTAGGCCTAAGTCCTCGAACAGATTTTGTCGTACGCCTCTGGATACTTTCTAAGCTTGGTTTCTCCTACTGGAGGGAAGGGGGGATGACAATGGTGCCGAACTTCAGGTGAGGTCGTATGAAGCCGTCGGAGATCTGGTGGAAACATCTACGGTTGAGCTGTCCAAAAATTCGACTAGGGGTTACTAACGCTAAGTTTCCACCAAATGCTTTTCTGTCAGAGTTGGTATAGGATTTTAAGTCTTGAGGGACTAGAGCGCTTAAATCCTTCTCCGTCATCGATGCTTCAAGTTCCATGCCGTTTATGTAATATACATCACATCCGTCGTGTTTGCGTGTTTCGCCATGCATACGCGCCCGTTGTTGACTGCCCAGTCGTGAAGTTGTGTTAAATCTTCCCGTAGAGGAACACTGTCTTCCGAACTCGTGATTTCTCTCCATACTTTCGAGCCACCAACAAAAAGAAGGACTTCTTAAGAAACCTGCTGAGGCAAGTTATATATACATATATATATATATATATATATATATATATATATACATACATATATTAGAAGGGGCCCTATTTGTGAACCTTGAGGAACACCATTAGGACATTCTGTTTCTTCAAACATGGAGAAACTAAATCGGATTCTAAATGAACAGCCTCGTAGGCATGAAGATAATTAGTCAGTGAGCCGTTGTCTCATTCGGATCGTTCTTAATTTATCGTGATTAACACGAATTCTAGGTAAATAACATCCACGCGATCTCAGCGGTCGATAACGCTAGTCTATCTATCTACTGCAGCGGATAATTTAGTAATGCAGGATTACTTTCAAAATCCGTGTTGTTGGGATGTAGAGAAGTTGACTGTTGCAAGGAAATCCCACAGTCCATCATATATTAACTATCCCATCACTTTAAAAGGTATGAATAAAAGCGTCGCCAGTCAGTGTTTCATTGGATTGGTTCCTGACCCCTCTTTAAGATTGGCGTTATGTAACCCAGGTTCCAAGATTTGGATACTTACCCTTGCCTTAGAGAATTCCTAAATAACTTGCTTAAAGGTTCAAACAAAACTGATGCTTCTTCCCGTAGTACCGCCGTATGGATTTATCTGGTCCCGGAGAGGTCTGTAGTCAGTAAAGGCAGTTTGCGCTGTACTAGCTGAACAGGAGCAGGCATCTTATGCCATGTGACCAGTGGTAAGTCTCATGATGCTACGTATGTGAAAGGTTCTGCCCTGTTTTGACAATATAGTGTAGTCGGCTAATGCCCAGCTGTGATAGAGTTCCATTGGTTCCTGTTTCTCTTGGAGAGAAAGGTTTACCTACGCAGGAGACTCGGCCTAAAATGTAAGACATTTTGACAGTGTCCTTCGAAACGGCCACTTCTATAGGGGCAAGATTAGATAAATGGACAGCGAAGTCGTAACTTACTTGACGATATGCCAATAAGAGGCGTACCTACGACCAACGGGGAGGGAGCAGCAAAAATGCCATCTTCAGCGATCAAATGTGTAAGCTGGTACGTTTTCATTTGGCTTACGCTGTGTGAAATACGTAACATCACTGTGTATTGATTGATCACGGGAGTGCAACCAATTTCATGTTGCCTAGTCCTGAGTGCAGATCGAATTCTATCGATCATATAACTTTTACTGTTACCCAGTTGACGATGAGCCAGAGGAGAAGATAACCCTAAACTGTACTCCGAGACGCATACGCTTCATCGGTTTCAGCGACAATGGTACCTTGTTAGTCTGGAATCTACATCCTGTCGCCAGTTAGGTTCTTCGTTAAGTCTCTAACCTCCCTGACGGTTCAAAATGTCTTCAGCTGATTTACAAGTGCTGAAACAGACCCCTCCTTGAATTCTTTAATAAAACTGCTAAGTACGACGGTTACAGGTATGCTTAAAATGATGAATCCAGTATAGCCTTCTCTCGCGGGTATTATCGCCACCACAACAGACGAATCACTAGTTCGAAAACCACACTCTTTGTTAACCAGAAACTTATTCTCTTCGATATATCTTGCAGCTAAGCAGCAATATACTTCACCGGGTGATAGTTGGATGATAAATACACTGACCCAACTGTTTGGCTATGATGAAAATAGCTTTTTTGCACTCCCTCTCTGTTTCTAACCGCTTCAGGGACATACTTAACAGGGCCGACAAGGGTTCGGCGAATTCGCTTACAGAAGTCGATAACACTGGATGACGCAGCTCATTCGGGCAGCTGGATACAGCACGGTTGCGATTCTTGGGTAAATTAAGCATCTCCAGGTTGCATGTGGGGATAATTCTCAACTACGGTGTTCCAAAACAACTTGTTTGAGGTAATATGATGGTACTTTAGGCTTAGGTAATTGTTCCTCTTTCCCTAATAATGGAGTGCTGTCAAGACGTATTATTTTTATGACTTAACCTAGATAGGTTCTTGATTCGGTATAGGAAGTCAGTCCGCTTAACATGAGTGAGTTTAATCTCTGTCCATGGCTTAAAAAAGGAAGATGTCTTAATTCTGAAATGTTTCATCAAGAGCTGTTTCACAAAACGTAGGGGTATTCAAACGAATTTCAGGACGAAAATTAGCCTGCTCAAACGGAGTTTCTCAAAGTTATTGTTGTGCTCCAGAGATGATCATTTATAAAAGGGGTAACTGGTGACTTAAATTCTGAAGATGGAAAGGAATCTGATGTCCATCACTTTGTTACAAGCAGCCACAAGCCTTTCGGGCTCCTCATGTTCGCTTTTTAATACTGATAGACCTAATTTGCTGGTAGGTTCGATTGTAGTAAACCCAGCTGCTAGTTTGCTATGGCTTCAAAGAATCTACTGAGCATCAGTAATTTTTGTCCAGCCGAGGACGGACTCATATTCTGTCATATGACTGTAATGTAACCATGGGTCAATTCACAAAACAGTTGTTCATTATATGTTTCTAAGGTGGCAGTGAGAACATTCAAAGTAAAAACGATAAGGATTGTTAGGTGATTAATTAAGAAACGAAAAACAGCGGGATAAAACGAGAATGCAGAAGAGAGGGAAGTTAGGCGAGTGCAGGACAGCATATGAGTAGTTAATTATGTACAGATGAAAGGTTAAATCACGCCAGGATTGGTAGTAACAATAAATAGAGTTCTTAAACAAGACAGCTTCGAAACAAGCCAACGTCCGCCACCTCATGTTTTTTGACTGTACAAGAGAAATCCCTGTTTTGCTACACATACACCTAGTCTCTCTTCAAAGCTACTGATTGACAGAGCGGTGAAGAAGACAATCTTTCAGCCATCCAAATAACTGCGGTCCTTAAAGTTACTCTCATGGTTTAAACCCATAGGGTACCATTACCAGAGCGTGGTGTTTTTGATAAAATGTGGGCTGCACGCACCTCCGCATAAGTCACCGCCCCATAGAGACTGAAATAGTGTCATATTTAGTCTTGTATTCAGGAGGGAGATAAGGAACGTGTAAATAACTAATCACCACTCTTTGGTACCATTATTGTTGGTGAGTTGATGGAGAAGATATGTGAAGGTGTATTAGTAAAGCATTTTGAGATTATCACCTTCTGACACGGGAGGAATGTGATTTTCGAGTTTAGCCGTCTTGTTTAATAAGTTTTCTCCCAGTGAGGCTACACGGATCAGGGGATAGGGACGATGAACTCTCCATGGTTATTACGTCTATTAATTTCGACGAACCTTGTACTGTTTTAGGAACTGTCCTGGTGCGAACTTGACAGATCTAAAGGACAATCACTAATTATTCGAACCTGTCACGAATATGGGACCAAGAAGGAACGCAATAAAGTAGTCGGATGGAACAGCATATTCGCGAGGTCCAGCCAAGATACCGATGCTTTCCAACTAACCGGCTACAGGTTCGCTTACGAGCAGTGCTACGTAACACGGCAGCGTGCCGAATGGCCAGAATGCTTGGCCGGGTGCTTTCAGCTTAGCGATTCCAGTTGAGATACGAAGGTCAACATCAGTGTTGAATCTCATCGGAACCTAGGCAACTGATTCTGGAGAAGTGTGTGACGCTACACTGTAATGGAATGGTTCTCGGTATAAGGCAGATTACAAAACATCAAATCGATTCATACGTCTGCTGCAGCCCTGAGCAAATAAATGGCAAGTCATCTGTTTGTTGAATCTAGAAGCTAGTGTTTAACTTCTTCGACACTCTTAAAGCTATAGAAACTGATAGTGGCACACAATCTACTTTGACGGCATTTTAATCTTTTTGCAGCATTCACGATCACCACCTGATCACCCGCAATCAGATACCTGGACAGAAAGATTTGTGGATAAGTTTAGACGCACTTCGTTGAAAATGGAATGAGAAGGATCGGTAGACTCTGTCACTGACTGGAAATAGCTGGAATGCATTACCAAAAGAGGTGGTCTCCGCCTCTTAGAGATCGCATCTCCGAGCGTGGGAGCAGGAATAAAAAAAAAGGTAAGCATAACCATACTTTTAACTGCATATACATTTCAGTGTTCATTTAAAGACATACAATTAATGAATTATTTATTTCCATTACAGAAAAATAGCGGAATGCCGAATGATACGATGTTTATTAATAAACATTGTGAGTTTTTCACGATTTCTTTTCAATAACCTTCAACATGAATGCCGTTTCTCATTCTTCTTCTTGGAATTTTCAGGGTGAATTAGTGCTTGAAAAGAAGTAGAAGCACGACAGTAACCCGAATTACCTCCGTATCCGAAAAGCACAATTTCAAGATTACGTTTAAAGAAACATTTGTCCGTCGAAAATGTCACTTAAATTATGAAAAATTGAATAAACTGAATACATTTTTCCTATTTCATGCGTCTGTGCATTTAAATTTGGAATGAAATTAAGGGTGTTGTATGCAGACTGAAGGGGGAAAAGTCGATATTTAAGGGCAAGTGATGCGTATTTAAGGGGAAGAAGTCGATAATGAATGGGCAATTATGTGAATTTAAGGAAGAAAAGTGGATAATTAAGAGAAGAAGTTGACAAGATCTGGATATGAAAGCGGATTTTAGTGGGAAAATGCGATTAAGTAGTGGAAATCGGTGTTATTTCCCCATGAATATCGCTTTATTTTACCATTGAGTCCCCCTCTTATGTCCCCATTATTCGAATTATTCTCCTATTTTCCAACTGTATAGGATCAGCTCAACGTTTTAAGAAAAGACTATATAGTTACACAGAGACCCATGGTTTATGCACATCTATTTGGAATACGAACTAGACCGGAGAAATCAACTGCTGTCACATCTTTCCAATTATGTTAAGTCTACACCAGTTTTCTTCCTACTGTAATCATTTAAGCCCTTTCACTTGCTATGAATTAGCCTCATATACCTAATTTCTTCATACCTTTGCATTCCTTTCGTCTTATTTGGGTATAGGCACATTACTTCGGCAGTTCGTTTTTCTTCGTCTCTTCACTATCCCTAACTCTCTCTCTAACGACCAGTCCGAACAGCTGTCTGAAAACTCGACATCTGAAGAACCCAACTACACCCAAGTCCACGGAAAACTAACCAACTTTCAACCTTCTGTTCAGTATACCACAGCTGCAGCAAACGAGTGGCTGGATCTACTGCAACAAAATCGGCCAAAGACCTGGAACCGTTCTGGAAGACTAGGAAGCAAGCACGAAAAAAATCAACTGATGTGCACAATATCACCAAACAGGTATTGGATACTAGATTAATGGAGTGCTTGCAAGCTGCATAAGCATTCCGAATTCCAAAACAGCAAATAACAAATCTCCTCCAGAGGGTATGTTTGGTCACCGATAAGGACTGTTTAAGCCTCTATACAGCCGAAAAATAAGTCAGAAGGGAGCGAGCAGCCACAGCATTGCGGAAAATTCTAGCCTGATGACAAGAATATGATCAAAAACTGCCTTAGTAAAAGTCTGTGGGGAATGGGTATGGTGAGAAAAAGTTTTGGAGGAGTACACTATAAAGTCCAAGTTAGCACAGATATCTGGAGGAGACAAGTGAAGCAAATAAAACCAAGACATCATGAATACAGTAGAAGTGGTGCGCCTATTAGCTTACCACTTGATATGTTACTGAATAGTCTACAGAAACCACAAAACGGCTCACGATTTTCAATCCACAGAGTAAAATGCCAAAATTCTGCTGGTCTGCCACAGCGTTAAACGACTCTGTCTAGGAAACTCATAAAGACACTCCAAGTGAATCCCAAGCAAGTTTCCTATTCAGAGATTTTTGAAGAGGGGTAGGTGTTATGAAGTGCAACGATATCCTCTAGACTCCTCACGAAAGCCTGGAAACCCCTGAAAAACCGTGTTCTATCATAGCATATCAAACATTCAAGGAATACCACGTGATCGTCCGTGTGGGACTCAATTCTACATTAGATTTTCTTATTTAGTTTATAACACACAGTGATACAGTAAGTAAAACTGTATCACTGTGTGTTATATATCAGATAAACAAGCCTAATGGGGGATTACTTTCTGCCACAGTTCTCAAGTTTTACATTTATTTGTGTGAGACTCAGATTGGTTAGATGGATCTCTAGAAAAGTGTAGAACATTCCAAGGCCGCCAACATAAAGCGCTAATTTTTGTACATATTTGACTGAACAATAATTTTTTATCGATTTTGATGCTTCTTTTCTGTTTTCTAGGAAGCGAGGAGTCCTTAAGGGTGAAGTCTAAAGTTACTATTCAAGAATCCACTCCTACATAGCCAGATGTATCATATATCTTGCATTTTTACCTTCATCCTAATCTAACAGTAAGTTTTCCTCATTTCAGACTGTTAGAGGCGCGCATTATAGGATGCAAGCTGAATATGGGCGGTGCTATCTGGATCTTTCTCCTGTTCCTTGTATCGATACACCTTGTAGCTTAATGTTTGCTCGGGAAGTATAGATGGGGACTTTGAATCACTTACAATTACTTTGATAAGAGTTGTGTCTAGACGCAACGTATGGCTGCCTCGTAGGTGTGCATAGTTGCACTAGCTTCAAAGAAACAGATGTCACCTACTCCATCCCCAATACGAAAAGGTGATAAGTGCCCGCCTCGCGGTTGCCTTTTAGGGTTGGAGGTTACCAGTGTCTAGGCAATGTCCTTGGAAAAGGATAGCCCGTAGTACACCTTCTTGTCGTCAAAATACTTCCGGGTCTAAAATAAATAAATAAACACTTAACATACCTAATTAATGGTCAAACAATCTTCTACAACTTCGATAGGTAACTACTATTCTGTAAGTTTGTTTTATCATGAAACGGTCTTCTTGTTGGAATTGGTCACTTTTGAGGCCTATTCCTTCTGATCAACAGCAATGCATTCAGAATCTCTAGCTCACTCATTAATAGACAGATAAGTCTAACATTTCAGCCCTAAAGTAACCTGTTTATCTCTGGAGAATAAATAAACTGTTCTTCTTAGCATCTTTTACTATTTAACATGTTTTCTTACTTGTCCCTTGCTTTCATTACTTGCATGAACGTAATTTAATGATCAGGTTGATGCTGGTCCATATTAATTTATTTAAGGCAAGTCAAACTAAATAATAAATTTTGCTGAAACTCCAAGAATATTGATGATAGCGCCAGTAGTGATGATAATGGCTTGCAAAATTAGTAAGGAAAGGTATCATCTTCACATACAGAGATCATATGGGAGGACAAGCTGGGGAAAGAGGCCGTACGAACTTCGTCTGGATGTATAATTTTATCTTGTTGAGACGGATCATGTTCGCTTCTTTTTCATCTATGAGATGAACTTGTGAAACATGAATAAAGTTAGAAATGGTGTATTAGATGACTTTAAAGGTATTAAAAATATCAAATCAGTGATTTAATGAGGGCTAATGGAGCTTTGTATTGATCTCACCGGTCTTTTGCCTGGTCATGAAGGATGATTTCTGAAATTAGACAACGGGACTGCCTAACAGTACTCAGAAATCAACTAGTCTCACAAGAGTAGTTGAAATGATAAATATGCATGGAGAGAAGGAGATGAAGATGTCTGTCTTTGACTCACAAAGGTATATTAGGGAGATCATGGAATACACAGAATAATCTTGCTGCATTAGATTGACCCTTTTACAGCATTACTTTGGTACAACGCCAGAAATTTGGTTTTACTGACATCCTGAAACACCACGTCTAGGTATAGCAGTTTCTTAGAACCTGTTAGTACTCTGAATTTTGTGTTAGACGAATTCATGTCCCTAGCTGATAACTCCGTTATGACCAAGCAGTTCAAAGAAGAATCTTACAATCCTTATTGAAATTGCCATCTGGGCAGGTGACTCGTTCTCCGAGTTATACAGTTGACTGAATTTCATTTACACTGAAGGAATAAAAAAAATGAGTATACTGACTGACTGATGTTGGTTTCCAGTATCAATTTCTTTTTGTTACCCTATGGGTTTCACTAGTCAGTAAAACACCTAAAAATTGGTGATTTCATTACGTTTTATTTTCGTAGTAAAGATAATTGCTGGATTATCGTCAACATCATTGTCTCACTGTCCTCATTCTTCGACGTTGACAGTTTATCGTCTATATAGCCACAGTAAACATTCAGCTCATCTGTGATGACCTCCAGTGGAGTCTGCCAGAATTGCACTCAGGGGTGATCCTTCAACAACGCCACCTTACTGTTTATAATACTTCGCTTACTATATTTTGTTAACTTTCCTTTTTCATATTTCTCTTATTCCTCGCTTTCACCTCCTTCAGTCATCACCTACCTAACTGGCTGTTTGGCGATGTCATTGTCTGCTGCACATAACTCTATTCAAATATTTGTGAAAATATACTCTGTTTCAACATGAAATTCCTGTTGAAGCTAATTTTGTCCGCCTTTCCTCTTACTTTACACTGATAACAATAAGTTATCGAGTGCTTTTAGAATCCTAGGGGAAATAAAAGCACTACAAGACGATCTTATGACGCTGGGAGTGTCATTAAAAATATGATATGGATAAATGCTGAGCAGCATCTTTCAGAACTTCTGACTCTTACGAGGTACCATCCTCTCCTTATCATATGCACCTTTCTCACACAACCACAAAGAAAG
Organism: Heterobilharzia americana; assembly: GCA_944470555.2. Classification (NCBI taxonomy): domain Eukaryota; kingdom Metazoa; phylum Platyhelminthes; class Trematoda; order Strigeidida; family Schistosomatidae; genus Heterobilharzia; species Heterobilharzia americana. The sequence continues at coordinate 15,608,604 of OX104130.1, forward strand.
ATCCCGGTCTAATATGAACCGATAACCCCGAAACTAAGCCAAATTAACCATGAGTTACTTCCTGGGCTTACATGGTTCCATACTTCATGCGTAGGAAATTGTATTTACTGGTCTCGGAACTCTTTCTTAGACCTCATAAGGCCTACTTATGACCTCACCTAGAGATCTACAACGCCTTTGTACCACAAGACTTAAAAACGGGTAGGAAGACTTAGGAGAATATTCGGATATTAGCCATAAATGGTGCCATGAAGACGCAACAGAAAGCGCACAAAGATGAACCAAAGGATATGGGTCTTTATACTCAGACAGGCCGTAGGATATATGATGGCTTGATAAAGGCTTAAAAGATACAACGAAATCCAAATCTGATTTGAAACCTGAAGGTCTTAAGTTCGATCTCTGGTTGGGCAGGATAGCCAGTGATAATTCCTGAAGACTTCTCTATCGAGATGAAACAGCTGTCTAGTGATCCTAGGTTTTAAATGGTTCTCCTTCAACTAATGTCCATCAGTTCGTGATGAATACTTTCATATGATTATATGTTCGATATATATTTACCACCATTTAAAAATTAAAACTGATTAGATACCTAACCAGAACAAGCTGATTCACACTCGTGTATGAGTGTGTTGTATGCACGAATTGGTAGTTAGATAGCGATAAAAATGAAAAAGTGCTTCTTTTTTATATTCTTATCAAAGGTGTGACCATTGGCTATTATATCGACTCAATTCCCGTGATATTTCTTATTGAGTTACAAACCTTTCAACCATGAAAACACGGTTGCTACTTGCACACTAACAGACGATGTATGCATGATAAGTTAGTTGAAATTTTCCTGTCGGAGGCGTTTCTTTGTGTTTGAAGTTCAGGAGAATGGATGAAAATTTGTTAATGATGAACGGTCTGCCCCCAATTGGTTGGGAAGGATGTTCATTTACATGTATCTAAGCGTGTGTGTGTATGATAACTATGCTGTCGTGATATAACCATAATTAACCATTTGAAATAAAGTATGATTTCCGGCAGGAACAAAATCACCGCGTGTATCTGCAACTAAGCCGCCTAGGTAAGTAGTTGTTTAGGTGTGCAGGTGTGCAGGTGTGCAGGTAGTAGGTAGGTAGTAGGTAGTAGTAGGTAGGTAGGTAGGTAGGGGAGGTAGGTAGGTAGGTAGGTAGGTAGGTAGTAAGGAGGTAGGTAGTAGGTAGGTAGGTGTATAGGTAGGTAGGTAGGGTAGGTAGGTAGGTAGGTAGGTAGGTAGTAGGTAGGTAGGTAGTAGGTAGGAGGTAGGTAGGTAGGTAGGTAGGTAGGTAGTAGGTAGGTAGGTAGGTAGGTAGGTAGGTAGGTAGGTAGGTAGGTAGGTAGGTAGGTAGGTAGGTAGGTAGGTATGTGAAAAAGACAACTTCCTTTAGGTTTCTCCCGTTCATGGTCATTGATGTTTCTTTTTGTTGTCGTTATTGTTGGTTGGGTATCTTCATCACCTCTGTCTCGTCTACATTCACTTGTCTCTTCTTCCAACTTGACAGTTTTCGCGTGTTTGTTCGATAAGACATTAGACATAAATCATCATCATCATCGGCGAAATCGAAATCTTCTAGGGTATTTTCATCGGTCCAGCCAACGTACGCTCATCTTCTCACAGCTCCTCACACTTGTTTGTTGCATGATCCAGTCCAGTCCAGTCGACCACAATGAGAAAGATGATTGGTGATAGTAGGCAGCAACCTTGTCTTGCTCCTGTCTCCTGTCTTCACTTCAAAGGCATCGCTGAGCTCTCCATTGTTTCAGTTGCTATTTCGCTATACAATGCTGCTAATAGCTTTATCAAGTTTATACCAAAATGGAATTTACAGTATACTTCGCAGTCTTATATAAGACAACTTGATATGTGTTCCTCTACGTAAATGAGTTTGTGGGGGTAGGTTCAGACCAGGTCAAAGTTACGACATTTTATTCCCTCGTTTCTATTTAGATAGTTTTGATTCCACCTCATGCGAAAACATTCTGCTATGAGACGTTCTTTACGATTACTAAAGAATTTCTGTCAAGGTCGATCCTGTGACCTGAGATCACGATGGGTACAGTGTTTTCTCCAGCTTCAGTTCTACTGAATTTCAAGGAAGTCAGGTGGAAGCTTTTCGGTGTTGTTCATTTTTCGTGATTTCGATTTAAGGCTAAGTTTGTCTCATGGATTGCCGTCTGAGCATTTTATTTTCTAAGCAAATTTAGATTGTAAATCCAGAGGGCTCTCCTCCTTCAAATAGACTGAAGTGTTGTGTAATGTGTTTGATGTTCCGTACAATACTCTGATGATGTTGCGTTTGTTGAGCGCTCCGCTATTTTCATCTGAGGTGTGTTATCTATATGAGATGACGACTATTGTTGAAACAGAAATGACGGGAGTTGACAAATTCAAAACAGACCTTTCGGTATCCGGCCTAGGATTTCGTCAGCCACCATTAGTCCATTTAAGGTGATAGAGCTCCTCAAATAGGTGAAGTGGTCAACACATCCCACCACTTCAGTCCGTACCATTTAAGCTGAGAGTCTTTGTAGACCAGCCCTGGGGCATCATCTGACATTTGATAGGTGCTAGCGAAACCCACGCCAAACTTACTCAGATTTCTGCTCAATGAGTTCATAAGACTCAGTATTTTGTCAGCATCACCCAGCAGGAAAATATCTTCTAGACATTCCAAGTCGACCAGATGACCTTTAGGGAGTAGGTCAATCCCTGTGAAGTCAGACGTACCCAAGGTCATGTCCGTTAGTACGCCTACGACGAAGTTCAATAAGAACGGTGACAATGGACATGATTACCGGACACCACTAGTTGTTGCCAACTCACATGAAAACTTTCTATAAGCCCTGACATGGCTGTGCGTGTTCGGGTAAAGATCTTTGACAGGTGTTATATGCTTGCTGGGTACTCCCTTCACAGTTAGAAACTGTCACAGCACCTCACAGTCGACAAAGTCAAATAGCGCCTTCAGGTCTAGGAAATGCCAAGCGTTGGCTGCCGATTGACACGCTTGTGTTCCAGAATCTGTTGGAGGGCGAAAGTATGACCTATGCACCCTCGTCCGGAACTGTCTGAAACCTGCCTGGTTCTCTCAAGCTTGCTGTCCTCAAGGCGTCGGATATCTATGGACCCTAGAATCTTAGATAAAATACTAGTCAAACTAACTCCCCTGTGGTTTTCACAGAAAGACTTCTCCCTTCTCATAGACAAGGGTGATTAGTGAAGTAAACAAGTCTGAAGGCACTACCTCTGATTCCCATAAACTGCCTAGTAACTCCGTCACTTTAAGGAGCAATTTCCTACCTCCGTCCTTGAAAACACCAGGTCCTACGACTTTACATCGTTTCAGGTTCAATACAGCCTTCTCAACTTCAAGGAGGGTTGGAAGGCCTACATCTACGTCGCATTCCGGTTCACGCTTGCTGGATGATCGTCAACTGAAGCGTTGCTGGGAGCCATTTTAAATGTGCTTAAAAGTGTTCTACTCAGCGTTCCAGCAGCCTCTTCTAAGGAGTTATCTGCGTCACATCCTTTTCAGTGATGGTTTCACTCACCATCGTCTTTTTCTTGCAGGTATCCCTAATAAAGCTAAGTGTTTGTCGAGTGTTATCCAACGCTGATGCCTTCTTCATCTCTCTCGCTTTCACTACCAACCACTGCTCGTGACTGACACGAAGACTCTTGGTCAGCTTACGTTTGAGTTGCTTTTCCTCCTCAGCGTGGTCATAGCATCATTCAGTTAGGACGACGTTGAGGAAGTTCAGTGATGTTTACTAACATTTGGGAATAGGTTACCAATTGTCTTTACAATATTTCCACGTTAAACCCGTTATGGCACTAGATTTCCTCAGGACATATATGTTGCTTCCACGTTCAGATAAATGTTTAACTTTCCCTTGACTAAATGCAGACTTGACGTTTTCATCTTCCGATAGACCATACACAGTCTCCACTATTGCTTTTTCCCTGAAGCTAGTAAGGCACAGACATACATAAGCCCACACAAGAGCACGATCGGAGTTCAAACTAATACTCCAGAAAGAGCAATAATTCTCCACCAATCCTCTCTAACAACAACTTACAACAATGTGATCTATCTGTGTCCATAGTTGGTTTGAAGCCAGGAGACACTATGTGAAACAGTGTCTCACCTTATGCCTAAAGTTAGTGTCGTAACAAAATTGCAATAGACGATCACCGTTATCGGTTCACTGGCACGGGATTCCACAAATACCCTCAAGATGCCTCTCTGACTGGCTCAGCCTTCCTGTTTGAGAGCTAAAGTCACCTAACATTATGACCACATGTGAATGTTTTGCTTTCTGTATCAAGGTTGACAACATCTCATAAAATTCATCCCTTGGATCATCCAAACTGCAGTCAGTGAGTGCCTAGGTAGATATTATAAATAGGCATCGGTTGGTCTTGCGATCCTTTCTAGTCCTAACAGATCCATTCAGTCAAAAAGTAGACAGAACGACTGTTTACTGGAATCCACTCAAGAAGCGAACTTTCTGCGCTACAACCTGTCTACACTAAGGAGTTCACGAAGGCTAGCCATTGGGTCTCCGGATACCCGTAAGACGAAGTTCGAAGATTCACTACAATGGCCAAGTGAGTTCAGTTTAATAACCACACTTGAGTCTTGTATACGTGTCTCAGAGAAACAGCACACATCCACGACTACAGATTCCAGAGTTTTGGAGGGCGATGCTTGCTGTCCTATTTGCCATAGAGTTTGGACGTTGAAAGTTCCTACAAGAAGTCGATGTCAGGGTCTCAGTAAACTAGGAATGAGGTTTCGATGGCTCTAATCGTTGACAATGGTTGCAGAGTGAGGGGTTGGGTAAGGGGTAAGAGGTTTAATATTACTATGAGGAGGTGAAGGCAAATGAGAAGAACGAGTTGAAGAGGTCTAACTACACTCGACTAGGTCTCACATATTGCTGGGGGCAGTTAAGACTTCCCGGTTGCCCATACCGTGGAAGGCTATTTCTTTTAACGGTAGCTAAAACAGGAGTAGATGTGTGTGACAGCAAAGCACATGCAACGTCTGCTTAAGGCCTGTCACATACGGCCTTTCGTGGGATATTGTTTTGAGTTTTGGTTGTTCTAACAACGGATGGAGAAAACCTATACTACTGGCCCGGAAGACAGCGAGGCAGGAAGGATTGTGATATTTTTAAAGTCGACCTTTTCTGACATCCCCTTCCCAAATAGAAGGTACTATCAGCCTGGCACTACTGTTCATCCATCCATCCAGCAGTACAACTTCGTCCTCAACCAACACCCTCATGGTATAGTAATTTGTACTGCAGTTGTAACTTCTTTTCATCTTACCAGTATCAAACAGACTTTCCTGGTATTGTAGAAGCTTGAGGGAATAAGCGTTTCGTCCACTATAGCTCGCTGGGTCATTGTGATATGCAATTCCGACCAGCGCGTTCAAGTAGTAGGCTATCGGCCGGGACCTATGATGGGAGCTAGTACTGAAGTTATGTCGAGCTTCCCTTTCATAAATATAAAATGGTTAGGGTTAGGGTATAAAACAGAGACTACTCGCACTATTTTGAACAAAACGAGTTAGAGAGGAATGTAGATTAGTAGAGAGAAATTCAGAATATATAAGAGCATGATAACAGGTAGTTCAATGAATTGATTCACTTCGCTGTATAATCCCATCTAGTTGTTGACATCCTGAAGGATTTCGAGTTCCCTGAAGAGAACTTTCTTTGCAGCAACTCCCGGAGTAATATTCTCTGCTCGGTCTTTAATTAGCAAAAGCCTGAAAGACAAGATTCCATATCTGACCAACTGTGTGTGCTTATGTTACTTTATCTGCTCCTATGGACTCACGTAAGTCAGCCGTTCGATGTGGGACTTATCAAAAACGGTTCAACATTACTATCTTGAGTGGCTACAGAGGAGTAACATTGTATCTATGAGAACCTGCGATTATGGAACATCTTGTCAACACTAGTCATTCAATTATAACAACTATCTCTTTCAAAGTTACTCACAACTCAAAAAGAAACTGGCCATAGTCACTATGTATCAGCTCCCGTGTATTGCTGACGCTTTAGTAATTCAGATCGAAAAAGTGGAGCTTTGTATACAAAGGAGACTGGTTCAACACTTGCTCCTTTCATGGAGGATAAAAATAACTACTTTTATTCATGTTATAATAAAGGATTGTTACATACAGTCATGGTAAATATGGGTTCCAATCAAGAGATGTTGATCTAACATGTTTTCTGTAAAACTTCTGTGGATTAGTAAAGGGATAAATGGACACCCAGCAGGTTACCTCTCCTGTGGGATAATGGTAAACTACCACTGCTAATTTAACATAGTCCACCTGTATTTAGGTAAAAAAAACTTACGCTACTCGTGAGTAGTGTGATTAATAAAGCAAAATTTCATATCCTAAAAGAAAGTATAACGCCGCAACTGAGAGTAGGCTACCCTGAATAACAAGTATCCTTGCTTCTACATCCTAAAAAGATAGAAGCTTGATTACGCGGCATCTTTAACTATCTGCCAACAAGCTAATTTTAGAAGACTTGAGGATTAAATTGTTTCTTGTTGACTATTTTTTTTTATTTCTCCTTTGAGTTCCTACTGGAAAATACGGCTTAAGTAGTACGCCGCCATTTCACTCCCTTCTCTGAAGTCTTGTCAACCTCGCTCCACCACTGTTCATAACCTTTCATTTCTTTCTCACACCATCTCCTTCATGTCACCCTCAGCTGGGACACCAAACTCATCGTTTCTCATTTGTCTTCCAGTCGACGGAATGGCGTGGCCTGATGCGTGATGTCCCCCCAAACGTCTTCTCAATGTATGTCCAGTTCAGTCCAATCCATCTCCACTCTCTTTTGCTGCATATTTATTGCCAACCAGACAGCCAGAGTCCTTCCTTGCTTATTCTTTTAATTCTCACCATCTGATCTCCATCTTCAGTATCGAGTGAGCGTAGGCGGCAGCTGTTCATGCGATGCGTGTCTGCAGTTTGTTGGAAATGATTTCAGTAACACACCAAGTCTCTCAACCATCACATAGAAGTACTGACTGATTTGACTGGATTGGTGTTGAGAGTCCGGATCATGTTCTTTATGCTGAGTGCAGTGTAGTGTAGTGTAGTAGATCTCCACACTGATTACTTCAGATCAATGAAGGCCTGTCTTGCTGTCTTTCTGATCCTGGCTGCTTTGGCATCCTTATCTGTGCCACCGTCCGTATTTGGGAAGATGCTGTCTAAATAGGTGTAGGTGAAATAGACAACTTGGTTTAGATTTCCCATGTCCATGGTGATTGGTGCTTGTTGTTGTTGCTGGCTGGGTATCATCATCACCTTTGTCTTCTCTACATCCACTTTAAGTCCCGTCTTTGCTATCTCTTGTGCCAAGTCGTTGGTTGGTAAGGCTTCCCATATTGTAAAAGAAATGAGAAGATATGGCATCGAAGTGCTAGGAATCTGCGAGGAATCAGCAGATGGAATGGAATGGACTCTCCAAACTGTCAACTGGAGAGGAGAGTCAATAATCTACTCCGATATTGTCACCCAGATGACAACCACGAACACACTGAGTTATGGAGTGGATATCGAAGACTGTCTCTCATGCAGCGAGAACCAGTCTCCTCGAGGATCATGATGATGATGGCGAGATTCAAATGGAGAGGAAGGAGAGTCATAATCATACAATGCTGTGTGTATGTACTCTGTGCACCCAAAAATAATTCGGATGATGATGATGATGAGGAGGAGGAGGAGTGATTCTATAGACGAGTGCAATCGGTAATGGACAAGACCCTATGCGAGATGGTGACATGAAAATTGTAATGGGTGGGGTGAGATGAATGTGAGACTGGGAGTGTAAAACACAGGGAGAGAAGCAATCAATTCTCCACTTAACGTGTAAGACTAAAGTACAAAATTTTAGGGTTATGGAAATTTTAATATAATGAGGACAATATGAAGATGGTTACACTCTGTATTCTTATCGATTTCTAGGTAGATCATGTTTCATTTATCAGTAAGCAGTTCATTAATTTTGCGTTATATAAACTTGAAAGTGGTTACATTTTATGGTTTATGTAACGATAATAGACTAAGGAATTATTCACATTGAATATACTGATATATTGTTAATAATCTTTACCAAGTAAGTATCCACATCATGAGTCTGAATAGATTCCTTATTTGTAACAATCATATTGTTGAAGCAAGACTTTTATGCACATGTATTATTTTTATTTGTCTCTTGGGTTCCTAGTGGAACATAGGGATTCAGTAGCACGTCTCTATTCCACTGTCTTCTCTGCAGTCTTTTGAACCTGCCTCCACGACTGACCACAAGCTCTCACTTCTTCCTCACACCATCTCCTCCATATCACTCTCGGCTCGGACGCCTAACTCGTCGTTTCCCATCTGGATTCCACTTGAGGGCCTTGTCTGACGTATGATGTCCCCAAATGGTCTTCTCAGTGTATGCCCAATCCATCTCCACCTCATTCTTCTGCATATTTGTTGGGTGATAAGTTGTTGGTTCGTTCCCAGACTTCCTTGTTGCTTATTCTTATTATTCTGGTCATCTGATTATCAGTATCCAGCTAAAGTAGGCAATTGTTAATGAATATCTGTAGTTTGTTGGAAGTGCTCTTCGTGACGAATACATACTCCGGTATGTAGACAATATGCATGGCTTTCATGTAACCTATACTTAGAGACCACCTTAGAATGAAATACATATGTACAAAATATTAATCTTTGTGATTAGAAGCGGGATTCAGAACGCGCATTTCGTCCTATTCAGGGCTCATCAGTCGAACACACCTAGGAGTCAAACCAAGATCATATAATTTGAAATACAAAGCTGGAACATTGACAGTATAAGTTAATTAACTGATTAATTGATATGATGTAGAAAGCAGTGAAAATACACTTTGGCTTCATATGTGTTTGTGTTGCTCAATGGACTGAAATTCTTCATCTTATCGTATTCACATGACCTTTTATCTACATGAAATAAAAAATATGTTCATAATAAGTTAAGCAGAAATTAAGTTTCCAACTTCTAATCATTTTATTAAGTTCAGTTGGTCATCATGTAATTACGCAACAATAGATCATATGGTAATATGAACTAATTTACTCAGTCGGATAATTTGGATCAGTACTGATATGATGAAAAAGTATGGGGTTCAGGATCACGATGGTGGTGGTTTGGTGTTCTCTAAACATTTCATCACTGTGCTTAGTGATCATCTCAGCACTCATTTCTCATAAAGAAGTTAAGCATATTAGAATGTCACACAAGAATGCCTTTGTTGACCTTGAGTGTTGTCCAGTTGTAAGTTTGGCGGAAGTGATTTCTATCACACTTTGACATGTTCAACCTTCACTTCGACTCAAGTACACCAGTAGAATCTGTTTGATAGAGTGAAGGTTGTGCTTTATATTACTTCCTTTGGTTTGTAGAAGGTTATATTTCTACCTGAGTAGATCATAGATTGGGTCTATATCCACATATTTGTTGATAATGTCATGCTTCTAGATATCCTGTCGCAGCTTTTAAAAAATTTCCACATTCTCTCAGTCAAAGTTGTGATTGTGATTATCTGCATGCAATAAAACCAATGAGGTCACTTCACTGTTAGGTGGTGTTCATGAATTCTCTGTGAAATCCGATAGCTAGACTGACCAAAGTTGTGTTAAAAACACTCTTTTGTAGTTAATTTTGTAGATTAAATTTATTCTATCTTTATGTCAATCTCATTGGTTTGTATGCTACTTCAATTGTGAACAGATGGAGCAATCTGTTGACCGTTTCTCAAATATTCTTAGTATTGTAATTTGTTTGTTATTCTAAGTTGCTGACTGAAAGCGTTAGAATAATACAGGATAGATAACAAAATTCAGACCTGTGAAATATATAGAATAGAGTTGAGAGATTGTCACATTAAATACTCCCCTCTCAGAAGGTGTACGTACGTTTATTGGCACATATATCCTGCCATAACTTTTATTGTCTGTATGAATGTCAATGGTTAGTCTTCAGTATATTGATTTCATGTCAGACGTTCATGTTCAAGAAGAATTTAAAAATTATTCACGAGTTTTACTAGTAGTTGGAAGTTTAATTCCCTAAAGTCCATGTATTTATTTCCATTTTACTTCAGTTTTCAAATATGAATCTGATTACTATTAATATTATTATTATTCTTTATGCCTTGGGTTCCTAGTGGAACAAAGGGCTTCAGTAACAGGTCTCCATTCCACTCTCTTCTCTGCAGTCTTTTCAACCTGGCTACACCACTGCCCATAACCTTTCATTTCTTCCTCACATGATCTCCTCCATGTAATCCTCAGTTGGGACGCCCAACTCGTCGCTTCCCATCTGGGTTCCACTCGAAGGATGGCCTGGCGCGTGATATCCCCAATCGCCCTTCTCAGTGTGTGCCCAATTCATCTCCCTCCACTTCCTTCGAGTGGATATTCGTTGGGTGATGAGTTCTAGCTTCGTTGGTTCGTTTCCGGACAGCCAGAGTTCTTTGTTGCTTATTCTTATTATTTTGGCCATTTGGGCTTCAGTAACGAGCCAGAGTAGGTGGGAGTTGTTGATGAATATCTGTAGTTTGTTGGAAATGCTTTTCATGACGCACCAAGTTTCTGGACCATCACATAGAATAGAAGCACTGACTTGACTGAACTGGTGTTGAAAATCCGTATCTTGTTCACGCTTTATGCTGAGTGGAGTGCAGAAGATCTGCACACTGATTTCAGATTCATGCAGGAACGCCTGTCTTGCTGTCCTTCCAGTCCTGGCTGCTTTGACGTTCTCGTCTGTGCTGCCTGTGGTTGAAACGATGCTGCCTAGGTAGGTGTAGGTTAAAGAGGCTACTTCCTTTGGGTCTCTCCCGTTAATGGTGATTGGTGCTTGTTGTTGTTGGTGGTGTTGGTTGGGTATCTTCATCACCTCTGTCTAGTCTACGTTCACTTGAAGTTCCGTCTTCGTTGCCACGCCTCTTCTGTCAACTTGTTAGGTTTTGCCTGTAGATCTTCAAGTTTGTGCGACGAGACATCATATGCAAGTCATAGGCGGAATCCAAATTATTTGGTATCTTTTCTCCTGTCCAGCTAGCGTATACCTCTCTTCTCGACCCTCACTGTTTTTTGTATGATCACGCTTAGGTCCACCACAATCAGGAATATCATGGGTGATAGTAGGCGACAGCCGTTTTTTACTCCTGTCTTCACTTCGAAAGCATCACTGAGCTTCTCATTCTGAATTACTTGGCATGTGGCATCCTCATATAATTGTTGAATGAGGCTTATAAAGGTTTTTGGTATTCCGTAGTGTTGAAGTAGCTGCCAAATTACGTCTCGGTCGACGCTGTCAAAGGCCTTCTCAAAGTCGATGAAGTTGAGTCGACTGCCATTCTACACTCTGTTCTATGATGATGCACAGCGTTGCAATTTGGTCCGCACATGATTCGTACTTCCTGAATCCAGAGAGCCTGTTCCGGTTGTAGTTTTGAATCCAGCGCATCCTTAAGTCTCTCCAGGATGATGCAGCCTAATGTTTTGCTTGCTGTGGGTGGACAGCAGCATGTTTTCCCGCCAGTTCTTGGAAAGACTTAGGTCGCCGTCCTTCAGGAGTTTGACAAGGTGGCCGTCCTTCAAATCAGTTGGCAGTTATATTTCCTTATTTCCAGACCTTCTGCAATAGTGATGTCGGCATGTACGCTGTTGTCTCTGCGTCTGCTATCAGTGCGTCTGGTGGGATTCCATGGTCCGGTCGCTTTCCCACGTTTCTGTACCCTCATGGCTTTCAGGACTTTGACTTTCGTCGGAGGGCTTGTGTTCATTTGTAGTTCTATGGCTGCAGGCGGTATTTCTGAACGAAGTGCAGGTGGTGGTCGATTCAAGAGCTTTTTGAAGTAGTCAGCTCATCGTTTCTTTTGTTTCCCTTCTTTGGTGATTATATTTCCTTCATCATCCTTTATTGGTTTCATCTGCGTTGATCTCTTCCCTCCAAGATAGTAACCTGGTTATTTGATACAATATTGTCGTGTCTCTGTCTCTCCTACCTGCAGCCTGTTCTGCTTCACTTGCAACTGTGTCATGGAAGTGTCTTTTTTCTTTCCATGCACACTTCTTCACTTCCTTGTCCAATGTAGTGTTTCATAGGTTGTGCTCACTTCCTCTTTTCGTTGTTCATTCTTGCACTGGTTTACCTTCAGCTTCACCACCTTCCTCTACCTCTTCTATCAGCTTCCAAGTATCCGTCGAAATCCTTCCCATTCATTGTCTTCTTTCTTATTCTTCCTCACTAACACGGTTATTCAAGTCTCCTTCCAAGTGGCCTTCACAAAACTCCAGTGTTCTTCCACACAGGTTTCTTCACGGATGTTGTACGATATCTGCTATCTTCTCTTGATGGCAGCCGCGAAGATTTCCTTTGTAGTTTCGTCCTCCAGTTTCCCTTCTCGCTATACAACTTCAACTGTTGCCATCTGTCATCAACTACTTAACTTCCTTACTTAGGTTCCTTGCACCAGACAGTCTGATGCTATGAACCTACATCTGATACCCTCCTTCATCTGATCTTGTCTTCAATAGGCTGTGTCTCCACTTTACTCACATTCGATCTCATTCTTAGTGCGGACTGTCCATCTGCTGAAATCAAATCCATATCGCTGCCTCGTCAATATACTTGTATTTCTACACACTACCTCAAATCACAAAATCATTAAAGGCTCAGAAGTCTGCCTGCACTCATCCATCCTCGTTCATCATTTCAACGAGTGCATCTACAATCTTGATTGCTTATCTCCCTGTGTTTTACACTCCCAGTCTCACATTCATCTCACCCCACCCATTACAATTTTCATGTCACCATCTCCGATGGGGTCTTGTCCACTACCGATTGCACTCGTCTATAGAATCACTCCTTCTCCTCCTCCTCCTCATCATCATCCGAATTATTTTTGGGTGCACAGACTACATACACACAGCATTGTATGATTGTGACTCTCCTTCCTCTCCATTTGAATCTCGCCATCATCATCATGATCCTCGAGGAGACTGGTTCTCGCTGCATGAGAGACAGTCTTCGATATCCACTCCATAACTCAGTGTGTTCGTGGTTGTCATCTGGGTGACAATATCGGAGTAGATTATTGACTCTCCTCTCCAGTTGACAGTTTGGAGAGTCCATTCCATTCCATCTGCTGATTCCTAGCACTACCATGCCATACCTCCTCGTCTCTTTTGCAATCTGGACAACCTTGCTAAGTTCAAACATAGTGCGAACATTTCATTTCCCCACGTTTGCTTTCTCTTTTCCTCGAGAGAGGCAAAGATCCACCGGCTAATTGCCTTGTCGAAAGCTTTCACTGACCGGCTTCATTTCGTCTTCCCAATCCGATTCCGGAGAGGAATAAGTTTGTTTTTATTTTTTATATTTTATCTGTGCTCTGAAGTTTCTTTAGCGGTTGGATTGGCTTTATGTGGTAGGGTTGCTGGCCCTACGCCCAACCTTCTCACTTTACCTGGGTTTAGGACCGGCTAGTAACTAGTAAAACTAGTTAACCAGGGGAGGTTATAAACTGTAAAGGATAATAATTAATTATCAGTGCTTCTCTTATGTGTTTCAACTCCTTGTTTAAGTCCATGCCCTGACTAGTCAGTTTTCTATTTCTATCACCTAGTCAGTTGACTTAGCCTATCTTAGCTGACGTTGGATGAGATGAAGTGAAGTATAGGTACATGTTGCAATGTGTCAGTTTTCTGTAGATGGTAGTATCCAAACCACTGTCTATCCTTCGTTTTATCCTGCAATTCAACATGGGCAATTCTCCTTGGTCACTTTCTACCTACTCGTAAGTGAATTCGACTTCGCCTACTACTAAGTTTATATGTGAGTGGAAACTGTCTATCTGTTCCAATTTCAATGTAGTATTAAATGTGTCATTCACATATCATATCTACCTGATTTTTTGATCAGATGTTTCGTTATTTATACAGGAATTGCAGATTTTTTTTCTCCTGAAACAGTTTTAACTGTTTTACAGTTCTAGGTAATATACTTAACTTCAACTAAATTTCTAAGCACAGAAGTTGTTTTCCTTTGTTTTAAAACCAATTTTATTTGTCACATGACTCTCTTCTTCAATCGAAAAACAATTTCAATTATTCTTTTTCTCGATTAAATTGGATTAATATAAATAATTATTACCTTCATTTTTACTATTTAGTATTATCCACAAAACTCAGTCTTTGATTTCATATTTTAAGTTGTTATTCATTATAGACTGACATCAATTGAAGGAACAAAGGAAAACTGGGAGCACTGGACAGCCAACTGTTTCGTCCTAGTATGGGGACTCCTCAGTAGTCCGCACTTACGACCCCGCCCTCCAGGGACCGAACCTTTGACCTTCAGGCTCCGTGGCCAGCACATCACTATTGAGCTACTGGCTCCACGGAATCCAATGGTCCATATTTCCAACTTCTGTTAGCTCACGATATAGCCCAACTGCCACCCAATGTCATCGCTGGGTAACTGTCCTGATGACCATCAAGCTTTACTCTCACCGGTCACGAATTCTCATTGGAACTTCGGGAATCACCTCTCGAAGCTAGTCACCGATCAACACTAGTTCAATTGAATTTTTTGAGGGAGTTTTGGGGTTTCCTTGGTTCCTCCAAATGATGTCAGTCTACAATGAATAACAACTTGAAATATTTCCAAAACCCCATAACTCCATCAAAATTCAATTTCATATTTTGTTATTGTTTTCATAATTTTTAAGGAAATCAAGTATGCTCACTATACTTCAATGTTTCCTCTCTAACCTTACACACACATACCGAGAGAGAGAGAGAGGGGGGGGGAGAGAGAGAAAGAAAGAGGAATTATCAAGAGTACACGAACGCCCACCTGATTTTGTTATTCTTGTCCTCATCTAGTTCATATCCCTTTTAACTAGAACTATATTACCTATAACGGTTTCATGTGTCCAGGTTGAACAGTCTGAAGGAAGTAATGGAATCCAACGGAATGGGGCGACATTTGTTAATCTCTTCAAAGTAAGAATACAGTTACTTTATACAGTGCAGTACAGTAGGATATGCTCCCCTGAGTAGTTTTTAATTCAGATGAAAAGGTTATTTCATACTGCCTGATAATATAACAAAAAATCCTAAACGTGAGGGCAAATAATCAATCAACAATGGAAACCAGGACGGACGTTCCTTTGGATGCATCTCCACACCAATGAGTAATGTTGTCCCAACTGAGACTCTAATCTAAGACCAAGCGCTTGAAAAACTAGAGCGTTA
This sequence comes from Heterobilharzia americana, assembly GCA_944470555.2. Classification (NCBI taxonomy): domain Eukaryota; kingdom Metazoa; phylum Platyhelminthes; class Trematoda; order Strigeidida; family Schistosomatidae; genus Heterobilharzia; species Heterobilharzia americana. The sequence goes on from OX104130.1 coordinate 15,623,978, forward strand.
TCTATTACTCCAATGAATAGCAGTAGCCGCTTTCCCTGTACGACGGGTAGAGTGGTGAGAACAACATCCCTCATTGAGAGGAACTCATATTCAGCTGACGAGCCACAAACGAGGCGAAACCCTCATCATGGACTCCACTATTAGTCTCTAGCCAACATTCTCATCAGAACCAAAAACACCAGCAATATGCAGTTATCCCCCATAGAAGCCTCTTTATTATTATTGGAACACAAACATACCACAACCAAGGGCACCAAGAAATGCACCACATAAAATAGTATAACAACACCATGAAGACATAAAGCGAACAAAAGTGGATAAATAAAACACAATGAGAATACAATGATTAGAAGGGTGGTCCAGTAAGATACAACCAAAACAAAACACTTAATACATCTCAGTAGACTAAGATAGAGGGAAGCTACAGCATCACCAACACTCCTTTCCATCATCAGCTATATATGATAACCTCTGGAGCCACTGAAATGAGTGATCTCTTGGACTCCAGATACAAATCCTTCATCCACCAAAAGATGTTGACCCATTACAACTCTCTCTCTCTCGTTCAGTAGACTCACATCACACACTGACTACACCTCCATTTCTTCCATCCACTCCCACGATTAGTAAACAAGCAACGTTATGCACACCATTGGAAAGACATGCATAACACCTGTCAAAGTCACGGAAACTGGTGTTTCCAGATGACTTCACTCAATAAATAAACGTCGATATCATGCCCAAACATCACACGCTTTCGCAACTCACTTACCTCGTCTTACCACCACATACGACCAATCCTACGCAGATTACGATGATTCAACACACAGTCATCGAACATCATCAACTCGAAAACGTCAGGTTTAGCAGAAGCACATAACAACTATTCACACCAATGACTTGTAAACCTCACCTCTTATGGTCAAATTCACGTCGTGACAGCGATAAACGTGGGGCAGGTTGGCGTATACTACTCTACTCGATGTGCAGTTGGACATTTCAACACTCACATAACTTGCCATTTACATAAACTTTTCGACTACTTCCAACGGTTCACCACCAACAGTAAGCACAAGCAGAGGTTCCTAACAATCATTCCAAAACTACTCTGCACTTCGATTATGCAAACCACATATCATACTCACGGACACTCACACCCAACCTACTAAGTCTAAATTCACTAACCTGTATCTCATCCTACACTAAGACAATATTGCCCGCATATACAACCTCCAATAGCCAGCCATTCTCCCAGTTGTAGATCTACATCACCACCATCATCCAACCCCTTCACACCTGTCTCAACTATTTCATAAATGGTAAAGTTAAAGATGAATGGGGAAATCAGACAACCCTATCTACTCCCAATTCTGCTTCTCAAAGTAGAAGATACAAAGCGATTTCTGAGTTTTCATCACACATACTCCTCGTGTTTGTTGCAATCACCGTGTGACAAACGTCAACGTCAGGTCAATCATACTAGGTAAGACTACCAAGTCGATTGATGATGTAGTGAACCTCAGTCGACTAAAGCAGCTTCGTCGTATACTGTCCATATCGAGTCAGTCATCGCCTACCTAGGGGAAGTAGGATTAGATTAGAAGACGACAGTTCACAGTGGTCAGATCAAGATGCGACACCAGTCGATGAAATCCTCGACCGTTGGCCTGAGTTGTGTAGGGAAATGTAGGCTGGCTGGGTTCTTCGAGACAATAAGAATCAGCGGTTGAAGAATCTTTGTGACATGACTGGAAATCGGTCACAATGGCGTCTTCCAAAGCTTGAATATTTGTACTGACCGTTACCTTCTGACTGTTTATTCTCTCACACAAATTTGTTCACGTTGTTATCACTCTCATTCTATCCATCTGTTCTTTGTATGTAACTAGTGTGAAGTGTGGTAACTTAAGCCAATCCGCTTGTATGCAAGGTTCTACGTTGATTTCGTCTATCTGCCTGTCTATCATTGTTCCAACCCTTTGTCTTTCAACTACACTGAAGATTCTTATGTCCACTAAGGAATATTCAACCGTTAAATAATAGTGAAAATAGGATATTGATTGAAATAGTTTACTTAGAAAAATGAAATATATACAAAAGATATTGAAAGGTCATAAAGAAAAACAACTTCACCTTCATATTGTAATACACTACCCTTATATCAAAGCAAGTATCATATTCCTACTTTATGTGAATATCCTGACTAATAAACAAAGAATGTTTATCTCAGTATTCATCTACTAGTTTCACGCATTTGTTTGATAAAATAAAGTCAAGGTAATTGGTACAAAAAAGAAGTTACCGATTCTACTTATTGATTTCAGGTTGGAATTCATCATAGACTGATATCGATTGGAGGAATAGTGGAAACATCGAAGTACTGGACAGGTGTTTCGTTTCAGTACAGGATACTTCAGAAATGAGCATCCACAACCCCACCTTCCAAAGATAGTTCTGTGGCTGGGCTGATGGTAGTATTTCTGGACGAGTTCCCAGTGGTGATGATGGTTGATTCAAGGGTTTTTTGAAGTGGTTAGCACATCACCTCCTTTGTTTCTCCTCTTTTGTGGTAACTACGTTTCCTTCACTTTCTTTCATCGACTTCATCTGTGTTGATCTTTCCCCTCCTAGACAGTAACTTGGTTAGTTGATACAATATTGTCAGGTCTTTGTCTCTCCTACCTGCAGCCTGTTCTGCTTCACTTGCAAGTGGTTCGCAGAAGAGTCTTTTGTCTTTTCAAGCACTCTTCCTCACTTCTTCATACACCGTAGTGTTTCATAGGTTGTGCTCACTTCCTCGTTTCGTTGTTCATTCTTGCACTGGTTTACCTTCTGTTTCACCATCTTCCTCTACCTCTTCTATCAGCTTCCAAGTATCCGTCGAAATCCTTCCCATTCATTGTCTTCTTTCTTATTCTTCCTCACTAACACGGTTATTCAAGTCTCCTTCCAAGTGGCCTTCACAAAACTCCAGTGTTCTTCCACACAGGTTTCTTCACGGATGTTGTACGATATCTGCTATCTTCTCTTGATGGCAGCCGCGAAGATTTCCTTTGTAGTTTCGTCCTCCAGTTTCCCTTCTCGCTATACAACTTCAACTGTTGCCATCTGTCATCAACTACTTAACTTCCTTACTTAGGTTCCTTGCACCAGACAGTCTGATGCTATGAACCTACATCTGATACCCTCCTTCATCTGATCTTGTCTTCAATAGGCTGTGTCTCCACTTTACTCACATTCGATCTCATTCTTAGTGCGGACTGTCCATCTGCTGAAATCAAATCCATATCGCTGCCTCGTCAATATACTTGTATTTCTACACACTACCTCAAATCACAAAATCATTAAAGGCTCAGAAGTCTGCCTCCACTCATCCATCCTCGTTCATCATTTCAACGAGTGCATCTACAATCTTGATTGCTTATCTCCCTGTGTTTTACACTCCCAGTCTCACATTCATCTCACCCCACCCATTACAATTTTCATGTCACCATCTCCGATGGGGTCTTGTCCACTACCGATTGCACTCGTCTATAGAATCACTCCTTCTCCTCCTCCTCCTCATCATCATCCGAATTATTTTTGGGTGCACAGACTACATACACACAGCATTGTATGATTGTGACTCTCCTTCCTCTTCATTTGAATCTCGCCGTCATCATCATGATCCTCGAGGAGACTGGTTCCCACTGCATGAGAGACAGTCTTCGATATCCACTCCATAACTCAGTGTGTTCGTGGTTGTCATCTGGGTGACAGTGTCGGAGTAGATTATTCACTCTCCTCTCCAGCTGACAGTTTGGAGAGTCCATTCCATTCCATCTGCTGATTCCTCGCATATTCCTAGCACTACCATGCCATACCTCCTCATCTCTTTTGCAATCTGGACAGTCTTGACAGTCAGCTTCAAACAGAGTGCGAACATTCCATTTCCCCATGTTTACTTTCTCTTTTCATCGAGAGAGGCAAGGACAAATCGGCTGATTGGTTTCCTGAAGGCTTTCACTGACCGGCTTCATTTCGTCTCCCCGATCCGATTCCGGAGAGGAATAAGTTTGTTTTTATTTTTCATATTTTATCTGTGCTTTGAAGTTTCTTTAGCGATTGGATTGGTTTTGCGAGGTAGGTTTGCTAGCCATATGTCCAACCTTGCCTCTTTATCCGGGCTTGGGATCGGCTAGTAACTAGTTAACTAGGCGAGGTTAGAATTTATCATGGACTGACGTCAATTGGAAGGATATTGGAAATCGTGTAACACTAGACAGCAGCTGTCTCGTCCCAATATGTGGTCAGGGGTGCGTACTGTTGAGGAGTTCTTTACTAGAACAAAACTGCCTGCCAATGCTCCCAGGCCTCGCAAACAATCCACAATTACAACTTATTATTGATTTTGTAGTAATGATGGATAGTGGCCTGTAGTGAAATCCAGGACGCGCATCACGTCCTGTTTCGGACTTGTCAGTTGGGTATCAATAATGTTTTTCCCCCGGGGTTCGAACTCGGGGTTGACACCTTCAAATGCCAGAGCGTTATCCACCACACCACCGAACCACGACAGCCATTTCTTGTACAGCGGGTATAGTTTTAGTATAATTGCTTGTATTATACCATCGCTGCGCATTCTCAATTCCACTGCTAGCCACTATCCATCTTTACAATAACTAGAACTACACAGGTAGTATCGAAGCATCTTCACAGGAGTCCATATGAAAATAGAGACCGATCAATTCATTCCAATCAACGACGGTATGATACAACCAACTTTACTATCTTATCTTTGAATAACAGAAAACTTCATTACGAAAGTGACATGTAAGTCGACAGTATATAGTTGTCAGACACATTCTTCTTAACACTTCAATTGAATTTATATAGCCTTAGTGATTTACTTATTCTCTAACCAAGGCAGGAATAAACGCGGCTCGACTTTTGATAGCTCCAATGAACGTACCAGATGAGTTCAAACCCCATTTTTCGAAAGATTTGACTACGCATTGCGAATTCTTCAATTTATACTGAATAATGATTGAAGGTGAAATGATAATTTGGACCGCGACCGGATTCGAGCCAGCGATCACCGGGTTTCCTGTTCGGTACTCCACCAGCTGGGCTATGAGGTCCGACTGTTGAGCAAATTTTCATTTCAATCCAATCACCATGGGTTTTTCCTGACTACCATATGAATTTGTTATGCTTGATCGTATTCATACTGGCTGCCTACTCAGGACTTCTCATTCCAACCTAAATCTAATTGAATTAAAGAGGTGGAGCATCATATTGAATATCAATTTGACTATCTGAGATAGAAGTCGTGGTTTAACAGACCAGTATCACTTATACTGGGTGAGGATTGGAGGTGAAATGAGAATTTGGACCACGGCCAAATTCTCTAACTGTTTATTTTAGGATCAAAGGATGGAATGGGTGTCATGCATTCCACTGCTTTCCCCCACCAATTCTATAATAACAATGAAGAACTAGCAAATATAAAGTTATCCGCATAGCAGTGTATATGCCAACCGAGGTCGAACAATGGAGAATTACATGTATATCAGTAAACAATAACGGAGTAGTCACTTTACGCAGGAGAAGTTCAATAAGTGAACAACGTTTCGTTTATCTTTCACTTGAGTCACTATAAGAAGTGGCTATGTAGATTAAAAATTCCTTTGTCGGCTCAAACCAGTCTCTAATGAACAACCCAATTACATAAATTTCACTACTATGGACACCAGCTACTTTCAGATGGACAGCCTCTCAGGTTTTCAAGACAATTCATTCCTAGATCTTTTTGTGAAACTACAGCGGTCGGTAATCTTACGGTGAATGCAGCTGCCACTCCTTCATTCAAGCAGTCATTCTCTAGACAACAGGTTTCTGATTCAAATCGAAATCCAATCAGCAACCTTATGCAGTAAGCAATAAGCCACACTATGGTGTGACGGCTACGGATAATACTACTAGGCTACCCAAACTTGAATACGTGGAGTGGTATTCGAACTCATCACCTACTACTAAACCAATACGCTACAATTGGTTTAGGCAATATAAGAGTAAAACTTGGGCACTGTGGTCTATTGTAATTCCATTCTAGTCTGTTTATTAGAAGTATCACATAGTGAAGAAACAGTAGCATTTACTGGATAACATTTTAGACACAATTTATTGTCCATATTCATATCAGATAACTCCACAACTTCGAGGCAGACTTTATATGTTCCTAATTTTCTCTCCTCCTCTGTGATGACAAGGGTAGTAGAATTTTCCATATATCTGGAACAGGTGGAGAATCATTTCGAATGCATGTGTTTGGTGTTCATTCGATAAACAAAATTCGGTTATCAATCTCTTCCTCCATCGAACTAAGTTACTTTTCAATACTGTCGCCCTATCCCATCCTACTGTGTGATTGTGTGTCATCGCATGCAGAGCTATAGACGAGTTTTTTCTCCAAATTTTTTATCTTATTAGGATCTACTAATCTTGATTTAGCTAAGTTTTTGTCCTCTATTATTCTAATCGACCCTGGTCGACTGCTTTGACCTATGTACTTGACCTCGCAATCACTGCAGGGGATCTGGTAAACTAGATTATTTTGCTTAATTGCATCGATAGGATCTTTTAGCCTATAAAGCTTGTTCCTAAGCGAGTTTGTTGGTTTAAATAATAGCCACTTTAATCCCAACAGCCCTATTGACAATTCTTCGTAATGCTTCTGAGGTGACTTTCTTGTATGGTAGAAGTAGTAGTAATACAGGTGTTATTAATAATAATCCCACTACTAATGGTGATAATCGTGACAGAGTTCAGAAAGAATTCAAAGCCTCTACTGTGTTACCATATAAGGAAGTCACCTCAGAAGCATTACGAAGAATTCTCAATAAGCCTGACTGGGATTAAAGTGGCATTCAAACCGTAAAAATCGCTTAGAAACAATCTTTATAAGTTAAAAGATCCTATCGATACAATTAAGCAAAACAATCTGGTTTATCAGGTTCCATGTAATGATTGTGAGGTCAAGTACATAGAATTTTATCCAATAAACGCTGCTGCTCCTCCACTGTGTGATATTTCTAATATTATTATCATTTGTCCTTTGGGTTCCTAATGGAACACACGGATTCAGTAGCACGCCTACATTCCACTCTCTTCTCTGCAATCTTTTCAGTCTAAATCCACGACTGCCCACAAGCTCTTATTTATTCCTCGCACGATCCCATCTGGGTTCCACTCGACGGTTGGCCTGCTGCGTGATGTCCACAGTCGGCCTCCTTAGTGTATGCCCAATCCATCTCCACTACCTTCCACCTGCATTATTTATTCAGTGATAGGCCCTTGCTTCGTTGGCTCGTCGCCAGCCAGTCAGCCAGCCAGAGTTCCTTGTTGCTTATTCTTATCATTCTGGCCATCTGAGCTTCAGTAACCAGACAGCCTAGGCACTTGTTGATGAATGTCTGTAATTTGTTGGAAATCCCTTTCATAATGCACCAAGTCTCTGAGCCATACAGAAGCAGTGACTTCACTGAATTGGTGTTGAAAATTCGGATATTGTTCACGCTTTATGCTGAGTGGAGTGCAGAAGATCTCCACACTGATTGATTTCAGGCTAATTAACGCCTATCTTGCTGTCTTGTCGATCCTGGTTGGCTTTGACTTCCTCGTGTGTGCGGCCTGTGATTGAGACAGTGCTGCTTGGATAGGTGAAAGAGGCTACTTCCTTTAAGTTTCTCCCATTCATGGTGATTGGAGCTTGTTGTTGTTGCTGTTGTTGTTGTTGGTTGGGTATAATCATCATCACCTCTGTTTTCTCTATATTCAGTTGAAGTCCCGTCTGCGCTGCCTCGCATCTTCTGTCAACTTGTTGGTTTTGGCCTGTAAATCTTCCAGTTTGTGTGACATCAGACACAAGTCATCGTGCGAAATCCAGATCTTCCAGGTTCTTTTCCGCGATCCAGCGTATCCCCTTCTTCTCGCTCCTCACTGTTTGTTGCATGATCCAGTCCACCACAATCAGGAATATCATGGGTGATACTAGACATTCTTGTTTTACTCCTGTCTTCACTTCAAAAGCATCACTGAGCTTTCTAATAAACATAGTAAAATGATTTGGGCAACCAGATGGTATCATAGGCTCTTATGTACTATAAATCTATCTCATAGCCTAGTAATATAAACCTTTGTTAGATAAATTTTCAACTCTCTAAATAACAAATTCTCAGAATAAATTTTTTTAACTTTCAAGGTAGTATATACAGAACGAAGTGACACATCAGTTGAAGAAACAATGGCAGCTTCCAAGTACTTCATAGCTGTCTCATCCAACTATAGAGCACACATAATCACGACCATTCAGCCACTATGTCAACGTTAACTGGTCAACAGTTTCTTGCTGTTGTCTATTCACCATATCATACAACTATTCAACAATATATAAGGAGTATTAGGCGATTGAATCCTCAATCGATAACACTTTCATACCTATAAGTAACAACTAATTAAAGTTAACTACTTTACATTGTTATACACCTTCATGGTAGTAAAAACTTAGTTATACCGATCACTTTAGGCATTCAAACAAACCAATAGATTATGAAACACACACACACACACACAAAAAGTCTAATTTATCTCCAATCCAAACTAATGCATACTTGAAACAGTGCCAAGAGAATATAAACAACAAATATCTTTCAATCAACCAATCAATCAACCAATCAGATAAGCACAATTTATAATGATAAAATCATTTCTATTATCAATATAAAATATATTGGAGTCAAATTAAACTTCCAACAAAACAATAAAGGATATAAGATGGATGATGGAATAAAAAAAATAGACACATCCATACAATTGAACATCTTTACATATATACGAAGAAATTGATCTAACAAATGTGAATGAATAAATAAATAAAATGAAGTTGAAGATGAAGATGAAGACGGAGGACTGTATCATGTGTTCTCTGAACACATATAAGAAGATTTAATTTTAAAAAAAAAGACAAAATTTTTGGCTTTATAAAGATTTCTTTGTTGAAGGCACAGAGAATCTCTTTTCTCCAACTTCATTAATTGCACAGATATGCTAGATTATAAGAAAGATAAAACCACAACAACAATAATAACAACTTGAAGATTATTTAGTGATTTATTGATTATTTGCACGGAACAATTGGTTAGTCGTGATATGCAACTGTTCAGTAGTGCATACTTATAGGATTATACATTCTACAATCAGCTAAGTCAACATTTATTAGTTCACATATCCTACTATTGTCACTTGCCCATTCAGACTGTGAAGAGTGGGAAGATCGCGGAAAAGAATCTAGAAGATTTGGATTTCGTCAACGATGACTTGTGTCTAATGTCACACAAACTCGAAGATTTACAGGCGAAAACTAACAAGTTGACAGAAGAGGCGAGACAGAGAAGACGGGACTACAAGTGAACGAAGAGAAGACAGGGGTGATGATTGTTATACCCAACCAACAAGCTCCAATCACAATGAATGGGAGAAACTTAAAGGAAGTAGCCTCTTTCACCTATCTAAGTAGCACTGTCTCAATCACAGGCCACACACACGAGGAAGTCAAAGCCAACCAAGATCGGAAAGGCAGCAAGACAGGCGTTCATTAACCTGAAATCAATCAGTGTGGAGATCTTCTGCACTCCACTCAGCATAAAGCGTGAACAATATCCGAATTTTCAACACCAATTCAGTGAAGTCACTGCTTCTGTATGGCTCAGAGACTTGGTGCATTATGAAAGGGATTTCCAACAAATTACAGACATTCATCAACAAGTGCCTAGGCTGTCTGGTTACTGAAGCTCAGATGGTGAGAATGATAAGAATAAGCAACAAGGAACTCTGGCTGGCTGGCGACGAGCCAACGAAGCAAGGGCCTATCACTGAATAAATAAGCGGTGGAAGGTAGTGGAGATGGATTGGGCATACACTAAGGAGGCCGACTGTGGACATCACGCAGCAGGCCAACCGTCGAGTGGAACCCAGATGGGATCGTGCGAGGAATAAATAAGAGCTTGTGGGCAGTCGTGGATTCAGACTGAAAAGATTGCAGAGAAGAGAGTGGAATGTAGGCGTGCTACTGAATCCGTGTGTTCCATTAGTAACCCAAGGGACAAATAATAATAATAAATCACTTGCCAACCGATAGCTACTACCCTGACGTGGTGGTCAGGCTTGCATATCACAATGACCCAACGAGCTATGCTGGTGTAGCGAACACTTGCTCCCTCAAGGTCCTACCATACCACAAAGGTCTGTTGGATAGTGGTCAGACGAAAAGCAGTTACCGTTGTGGTGTAAATTACTACACTATGATGGGGGGTCTGAGGTCGAAGTTGTACTGCTGCTGGCTAGATGGGGTGTGACAACAGTAAGGTGTTTCCCTTGGATGACCACCAGTACTATGCGGATGCTACCTTCCCAGTGGAAGAGGGGCGGGGTAGGAAAGGTCAGCCTCAAAAATAACACACTCTCCCATGCTCCACGGTTTGCCAGGCCGGCGGTGTTGGTTCATTTGTTGTTTTTTTCAACTACCCGGCCTCAAAAATACAAAAGTTCAAAAAATGAATCATACTACTATCACTCCCCTACCCTCATGACATACTATCGTTAAGTAACTTCTCATAATCGGACTTTTGTTCGCCCTATCCATCATCACTTCTCATTAAAGCCTCAGGAATTTCATCTTGAAGTAAGTCACTAATGATCCTTGAATTGGTTCATACTAAGATGAAATAGTTGTGTAATACTCTGCGATTTCTAATATCCCCCCCCCCAGATGATCTCGATGCATGATGAATACAGAACACACTGTTTACTGTCATATGTATCTGTCTCTACATTAATGAATTCTGAAAATAAGCGAATTGGTAAGAGTAAACAAACAACTTTTGTATCCATATTATGGGTCAAATTCAAATAAAATCATGTACAATGATAATACCAGACAAAAAACTGCTTTTTTCACATATACACATACACAGGTCACACGTTCTACTTTACGATCTTTAATGCTTATGAATCACGGCCAACTGATATGTTTATCAAAAAAAGTTCCAAATGAATTAATCCAAAATATCTTGTAAAATAAACAACTACATGAATATTTTAAAAGGCTTTCACAAAAGTCAACTTATACGACCTACTCTACTGAATATCGAAAGTGATCTATGCATACAGCGAAGCACTACTGTAAGACACTTATTCAATAAACAATCACTTTTGCGTATAAACAAACAGAAAACACAACTCTAGTGAGGACTAGTATTCCATTGATGCTTGAATAAAACTATTCATTGAGAATATAAATACATTTAGCTGATGAGGTTACAATGTGACGAAATGCGCATTTAGCATACTTCATCAAAAATGCAATACTCCTAAATTGTATATTAAGTGTGCTGCTATAGAGTGAAACTGTCTCCTAGATTTTATAAAGAAGCCTGGGAATCCCCTGAAAGCTTTCGGCATACTGAACATTCACGAAGAAAGAGGTAGACAAAACAACATAGAACCTCGTACACAAGTACATCTGGCTCAATTTATCACAGGTGGATAGAAAAACAGTGAAGATAATGGTTAGTAAAAATATTCCAGCTCTAGAAGAAATCACAGACTGAATACATCTGAACCAGTGTCACCGATTGATTTTCAGCCATGTCACCAAGATTCTTCAATCACTGATACCTATCGTTTCGTGGACTCCTACCAGACAGTATATATTTAACCATATGGCTTAGATCAACAGTTGGAAACTTCATCGACTCGTGTCACGTCTTAGTATGGACATCGTGAACGCTCTTCCAAACTTGTCTAGCTTCCACAAGCATGACACACCGAGGTAGGTGGTGATGGCATGCGCATATATATATATATATATATATATATATATATATATATATAAATCGTTACCGTTTTGTAAATATTCGACTTGACAATGAACCGTTCATCTTTTTAGCCGCTTCGATGAAGTAAACAGCCCTCAAGTGTGAAGTCTAAAGTTATCCTTCAAACACTCCACTTCCATTTATATAACCAAGGAATATATTAAAGTGTAACCTGAACTGTTCACATGCAGACAATACTACCCTGTTAGGTGATGACGCTGACAAAATATAGAGTCTACTGAACACGTTCACCAGAAATCTGAATACGTTTGGCATGCGTTTCACTCACAGCTGTCACATGTAAGATGATGCTGCACAAATGGTCTACAACTACTCCCAGTTTAAATGATATGATTGAAGTGTTAGCGGCAGTCAATCGATTCAATTACGTGGGGAGTTGCAACACCACGAATAGGTCGGTCACTAACGAAATCTCACCTCAGATACAGAAGGAATGTTTCGTATTTGCCAACTTCCGTCACCTGTCGTAACGACTGGTGAGATATCCCACGACCGATCAAGGGACGAGTATATTAAACGACATTCTTTTTTCTCCTATTTAGAGCAGTGAGATATGTTCGTTAAGAGTAGAAGGTTACAATTATAGTTATCATTATTATTATTATTATTATTATTATTATTAGTAGTAGTAGTAGTAGTAGTAGTAGTAGTAGTAGTAGTAGTAGTAGTAGTAGTTAGTAGTAGTAGTAGTAGTAGTAGTAGTAGTAGAGTAGTAGTAGTAGTAGTAGTAGTAGTATAGTAGTAGTTAGTAGTAGTAGTAGTAGTAGTAGTAGTAGTAGTAGTAGTAGTAGTAGTAGTAGTAGTTAGTAGTATAGTAGTAGTAGTAGTAGTAGTAGTTAGTAGTAGTATAGTAGTAGTAGTAGTGTAGTTAGTAGTAGTAGTAGTAGTAGTAGTATAGTAGTAGTAGTTAGTAGTAGTAGTAGTAGTAGTAGTAGTTAGTAGTAGTAGTAGTAGTAGTAGTAGTAGTAGTAGTAGTAGTAGTAGTAGTAGTAGTATAGTAGTATAGTAGTAGTAGTAGTAGTAGTTAGTAGTAGTAGTAGTAGTAGTAGTAGTAGTAGTAGTAGTTAGTATAGTAGTAGTAGTAGTAGTAGTAGTAGTAGTAGTAGTAGTAGTAGTATAGTAGTAGTAGTAGTAGTGTAGTAGTGTAGTAGTAGTAGTAGTAGTAGTAGTAGTAGTAGTAGTAGTAGTAGTAGTAGTAGTAGTAGTAGTAGTAGTAGTAGTAGTAGTAGTAGTAGTAGTAGTATAGTAGTAGTATAGTAGTAGTAGTAGTAGTAGTAGTAGTAGTAGTAGTAGTAGTAGTAGTAGTAGTAGTAGTAGTAGTAGTAGTAGTAGTAGTAGTAGTATAGTAGTAGTAGTAGTAGTAGTAGTAGTAGTAGTAGTAGTAGTAGTAGTAGTAGTAGAAGTAGTAGTGGTAGTAGTAGAGTAGTAGTAGTAGTAGTAGAGTAGTAGTAGTAGTAGTAGTAGTAGTAGTAGTAGTAGTAGTAGTAGTAGTAGTAGTAGTAGTAGTAGTAGTAGTAGTGTAGTAGTAGTAGTAGTAGTAGTAGTAGTAGTAGTAGTAGTAGTAGTAGTAGTAGTAGTAGTAGTAGTTAGTAGTAGTAGTATAGTAGTAGTAGTAGTAGAGTAGTAGTAGTAGTAGTAGTAGTAGTAGTAGTAGTAGTAGTAGTAGTAGTAGTATATAGTAGTAGTAGTAGTAGTAGTAGTAGTAGTAGTAGTAGTAGTAGTAGTAGTAGTAGTAGTAGTAGTAGTAGTAGTAGTAGTAGTAGTAGTAGTAGTAGTAGTTAGTAGTAGTAGTTAGTAGTAGTATAGTAGTAGTAGTAGTAGTAGTAGTAGTAGTAGTAGTAGTAGTAGTAGTAGTAGTAGTTAGTAGTATAGTAGTAGTAGTAGTAGTTAGTAGTAGTAGTAGTAGTAGTAGTAGTAGTTAGTAGTAGTAGTAGTAGTAGTAGTTAGTAGTAGTAGTAGTAGTAGTAGTAGTAGTAGTAGTAGTAGTAGTAGTAGTAGTAGTAGTAGTAGTAGTAGTAGTAGTAGTAGTAGTAGTAGTGGTTTATTGGAACACAAACACCACAACCAAGGGCACCAAGAAATGCACCACATAAAATAGTATAACAACACCATGAAGACATAAAGCGGACGAAAGTGGATGAATAAAACACAAAAACACAATGAGAATACAATGATTAGAAGGACGGTCCAGTAAGATACATTCAAAACAAAACACTTAATACATCTCAGTAGACTAAGATAGAGGGAAGCTACAGCATCACCAACACTCCTTTCCATCATCAGCTATATATGATAACCTCCGGAGCCACTGAATTGAGTGATCTCTTGGACCCCACATACAGATCCATCATCCACCAAAAGATGTTGACCCATTACAACTCTCTCTCGTTCCATAGCGTCACACCACACACTGACCACACCTCCATTTCTTCCATCCACTCCCACGATTAGTAAACAAGCAACGTTATGCACACCATTGGAAAGACATGCATAACACCTGTCAGAGTCACGGAAACTGGTGTTTCCAGATGACTACACTCAATAAATGAAGGTCGATATCATGCCCAAACATCACACGCTTTCGTAACTCACTTACCTCGTCTTACCACTGGATACCAACAATCCTACGCAGATTACGATGATTCAACACACAGTCGTCGAACATCATCAACTCGAAAACGTCAGGTTTAGCAGAAGCACATAACAACTATTCACACCAAAGACTTGTAAACCTCACCTCTTATGGTCGAATTCACGTCGTGACAGCGATAAACGTGGGGCAGGTTGGCGTATACTACTCTACTCGATGTGCAGTTGGACATTTCAACACTCACATAACTTGCCATATACATAAACTTTCGACTACTTCAACGTTCACCACCAACAGTAAGCACAAGCAGCGATTCCTAACAATCATTCCAAAACTACTCTGCACTTCGATTATGCAAACCACATATCATACTCACGGACACTCACACCCAACCTACTTAGTCTAAATTCACTAACCTGTATCTCATCCTACACTAAGACAATATTGCCCGCATATACAACCTCCAATAGCCAGCCATTCTCCCAGTTGTAGATCTACACCACCACCATCATCCAACCCCTTCACACCTGTCTCAACAATTTCATAAATGGTAAAGCTAGAGATGAATGGGGAAATCAGACAACCCTATCTACTCCCAATTCTGCTTCTCAAAGTAGAAGATACAAAGCGATTTCTGAGTTTTCATCACACATACTCCTCGTGTTTGTTGCAATCACCGTGTGACAAAAGTCAACGTCAGGTCAATCATACTAGGTAAGACTACCAAGTCGATTGATGACGTAGTGAACCTCAGTCGACTAAAGTAGCTTCGTCCTATACTGTCCATATCGAGTCAGTCATCGCCTACCTAGGGGAAGTAGGATTAGATTAGAAGACGACAGTTCACAGTTATCAGATCAAGATGCGACACCAGTCGATGAAATCCTCGACCGTTGGCCTGAGTTGTATGGGTAAATGTAGGCTGGCTGGCTGGGTGGGTTCTTCGAGACAATAAGAATCAGTAGTTGAAGAATCTATGTGACATGGCTGGAAATCGGTCACAATGGCGTCTTCCAAAGCTTGAATATTTGTACTAACCATTATCTTCAGACTGTTTATTCTCCCACTAACTTTCTCTATTTTAATGCCACTGTTTTCCTATCCACATGTTGTTTGTATGTAACTGTGAAGTGTAACAACTTGTGCCGATGTACTTGTGTGTGAGGTTCTACTATGATTTTGTCTGTCTGTCTAAGACATTACACAATCTCATTGTGAATTCCTAGATTTATAAATGCACGTTATTTATATGAGAAAAATCGCATCAAAAACTTGAAATCACTCTCCAATGATAGTGAAGCTCACCTGTATGTCACGGAAATGTTCATTGTAGTCGAAGGCGTAACCAACAACATATCTGTCGGGAACTTCAAATCCAGCAACTGGGATTTAGAGAAAAAAGGAATAGTATAGTGAGGATAATTAATAAATCAGGCTAATTGTATCCTTTTAGAAAAGTCTAAAATTTCCGGTGACATTCATAACTAAAGGTAAGGACAGTCATGTAAGGTTCCAGAAAGAAAAAGGAGAGGCTTTGAAATATGCCAATGTCATCAATAAACATTATACCAGCAAAATGTAGACATCCTTATCGATATTTTCCTCAAAATAATCATTTCCACGGGCGTTATACAAACGAAAATGAACTAACAGCTTCTTGAAACACACGGCGTCTTTTCGCGTAACAATATGACAAAATATCAAAAAGGTGCTTCATTCAAGAAGTGGGAAAACCTTTTCTATTTATTCGGTGTCGTATAACGCTAGATTTAGTGAGTCTGGGCATTCTGGGTCTATGAGTTGTTTGTATCGGCGCACACCATTGATAAGCTCAACTCCGAACGAGCGAAATGGCATTCCGCAGTTGCTTAGATCTCGCTGATTTAGCTGAAAGGAGAAATTCACAGATCAACCTGAGTGATTTTTAACTCTTATATGAAACTTAAGATTAATGATATAACTCAACCCGGTGCATATATTTAGGCGCTAGATTACGAAAACCGAAATCTCACTCAGCAATTTTGTGCACACTCCTGCAGTAAGCAATCAGCCTTATCTATTGTGTAACGGCTAGGGATATATACTAACTTGGCTGCCAAAAACCTCGGTAGTTGGACCGGTGTTCAAGCTCACAACCCACTGCTTGAATATCGTTTGACTATTTGAGATAGCCGTAGTTTGATAGACTAGTATTTTATACTGGGTGATGATTGAAAGGGAGACGGAAATTTAGACCGCGGCCGGATTCGAACCATTGCTTGAAAGTCATCTTTCGTTGATTAAGTCAAAGTAGGTTTAGAGGGATTGACATCAGGGAATCAATATTAACATTTAGACCATAGTTACTACGAATATCCTGGAAGACGTTGATCTCCAGAGGCTCATTGGTTTTACAAATATTTCAAGTTACTAAGATTGTTAGGCAATTCTGAAGGGTAGACACTCTGAAAATCATATTTCTGCTTATTGAGATACCGAAAAAATGAGCTGGTTCTGAGCACTGACGTTGCACACCACATATTAAGAAGGCTAGGGTAATCATTGCTTAACTTACTTAATGTATTGAATGACCACCAACGTCTTTGCATACTACACCATTAGTAAACGCAGTCAATTCGAATCGACAATCACTTGTGGATTCGTGTACCAAGCAGTGAGTTACATCCGCCAAGTAAGGTCTAATGGTATTGCCTGAACCTATGAAGACCCAATCAGTTTCAGATCTATGACTCAATGATGCGAAAGTGCATATCATAAACAAAACGCCGCAGCTCTGTATAAACTACGTTAAATGTAAACACTTTCAACTTTTGGATTGAATTGCCACACCTTACTTACATCAGTAAATCAAGTTGGCAAGACAAGTGATAAGGTGATGTGAATAGTAGAGTCAAAAACCGCAGAATATAAAGAGGATTGGATAAGGGAAATAATGAAATCTGGTATGACGGTTGAGATGAACCTAAGCGAGAATCCATCTTCACCATTGTAATCAATTTTGATCCCTGCCACCTAGAGTATTTCATCACTGATTTTATCATTTCAACGAGTCTACACTAGAAGCGTACACCTTCCCGTATAAAGCAGATCAGACTTCAAAGACTGATGCGACATCTCAGTCTCAATTCGCAAGTCAGTGGAGACGATGACTAGGCATGTGTAACAACTTTTGAGCGGTACGCTTGACCCTTGGTAGGCTAACGGATATCCCACCGGCGTAAATTGACAAAGGTCTATCGAGTTTTCTGTATTCATATCGAAATTACACCGGCCACCGAGCTAGCAGGGTTTCGTCAATTTTTTAAGTGAGTGCAGAAGTCAACGGATTCAATATCTTCACTTCCTAAATCTGAAGCAGTAAACTACATTTAGATGTTGAAAAACGCATTTGATAACTTCTCAAATTGACATTTAGTGTTTTCTTTTACCTTTTATTTTACTGCTTTCTCCCTTGGTGCGCTGATATGAGATGTGGCTACTTAGACTGTTATGCAGTAATGTCTGGTCCAAAACCTGGTGGACAGTGAATATTTAGTCGACAAACTCAAGACCAAGTCTGAAACCTGTCTAATTTTTCTCAGGTTTGCTTTTACCTACCTCCGTTTAGATGTCTGATAATCACTAAACATAGAATCTGAGATGCTAAATTCTTCAGGCAGATTCTTCTGTGCTTATTTACAAGGGGATTTCTTCCCTTTTTTGAAGATTGGGGAAACCAGTAATTGAGATGTCAGAGGGGATGATATATTATTCATATATTCTAGATAATACGCGACTACGTTCTCTAACTGCCACTGGTTCTAACCTGGTGCCTGACCTGATTTAAAGTTACTTACACCCTTTTCAATTTCAGCAAAGGCACAAGTGTTTCATTCAGAACTTGACTACATAGAGAGTGATCAAATGGTAGTTGGAAGTCATCTGAACTGTTCCTTAAAGTGTTCCTCCCACCGTTCAATTTGTCTTCCCTGTAAGTGAAACTCACACCTATCTTTCTTTGCTATAGTCCCTAGTTTTCTGGATAAGTTTAAATAACTATCTACTGTTATTTATCACCACTGCCATTTGCATCTCCTTAGCTTTTGCAAACCCTAACTGCTTGTGATAATCGCGTAAACCTTTTATCTGTTTACATTTGAGTTGCATCCACTCCTCATTGTGATTAAAGCTTGTGAGAATGTATTTACGTGGATTTTCCTCAATTGATGAAAACGTTGGCGAGATTCATAGACCTTTTTCAGGAATCCGTTACAGTCTTCATTCTAAAGTGTCATGCTTTCATTACCATATGTTGTAATGATATGATTGAGACTTGATAAAAAGTGTTGAAACTAATTTACCATGTTCTTTACATCTTACACACCAGAAGTGATCAATATGTAACAATTTAAGTAAATTCCAGTACTCTTATCTGTCATTTTAAGTTAAACAAATATCATACTATTTTTTATGGGTACGACTGATAGATTGATTCACTTCTGAAACCTATAGCTTTTGATAAATGGACTTAAATCCTAAAAATGCTTTAAAGTAGGACTGTAAAATAAAAGACCCGATGTTAGGCGTCGTCAGTTCTTTCACTCTTGTAAATTTGTATCAAAAAGTGTAAATTCACATACTACTAGACTTCTGAAATGTTGACGTTCATATATTAGTAATAGGTAAGCACTAACTAGCGTACTGACACAAAATACCTATTGAAATAAAATTTAATGGATGGAACCGTACACGGAATAACCATCCTACGTATTTGTTCCTTCAAGATATAGAGAAAACAACTGCTTCATTGATGTGCTAATATTTGAACTAGTGAACTGAAATAACCATCAATGCTTAGAAGTCTGTAACGAGTATCATTATAGAATAGTAATGCATCAAAACACATAAGATACTAGGTTAAAGACCAAAGGAAACCATTGACTATGTAGAAAGTAGTCGTATAAAAATTCACAACTATACACTTACAATCCGGTCGATAAGCAACACCATTCGGTTTACGTTTAACGAGTAAGCTGAAAAATGAAAGAAACTATGTATTCAATTCAAAAATCAGATCTAAGTAAAATCCTCGAAAAATCCATGAGACGAGCAAACGAAACGCACTAAGCCACCTTGTGCACATCCGTGCAGTAGACAATGAGTTGCAACTATTATATGAAGGCTAGTGATACTACGTGGCTATCCAGACCTTGGAAAGTGGAGTGTGGCTTCAACCCTTGACCTAATGGTTGATGTTCATTTCCCTAAACCACTGAGCCACAGCTCCACAGAAACGTTTATGATATGAAATATAATGAGTGACCGATGACCATCGAAACAGAAGGATGCATATCAAAAACAATTTTATAAGACGATTACCTTGGATATGTAGACCAGAGAAGAGAGAATTTTACACATTAAAATGTCCGTTATCCCGTTCACAATAACAACCACTTAAATGTCTGTTAAGAAAGTTGTATCACATTTATGTCAAGTAAGCGAAGAACTATTAAATCTGGCTAGTACATCTTTCTGACGGATTTACATCTCAGAGCCATAAGTTCAATGATGAGAATGCACTAGGTACGTTTTCTAAGAATAATCCAGTATCGTATACCAAGTGTCCTGTGCTTATTGATGTTAACAGGATTACAAAGCAATTTAATGTTATAACCTGATATATGGATTAGGTTATGAGTCTCTTTCACGTGATGGTTTTTGATACTATCTACAACTAAGTAGGTGGGGCAACATATAAACCAGGATCCTAATTACCGAAAGGTATGTGTTTTGGCTTCATAGACGTGGATGAGAGCGGTGAATATGCTATAATTTCAAGTAGAAACTCATCAGCTCATCGTTAACTTACAGAAATGTTTAAACTTACAGCGAATTTAAAGTAAATCTTTTGAAAATCGACACCGTTACTCTTACATAGGAAAGTACAGATCAAACAATTCTCCCGAGAAAATGTTTCTCAGATAAATGAACATGTAGTCCAAGCAACTTTGCAGCAAATTAGCAAGCCATCTGCTCCTCTAAAATTAAAACAGCTCTTGAATATTTTCAGTAGTAGTAGTAGTAACAGTAGTGCATCACAGGAGGATTCCAGATGTACTTGATGGTTTCTTTCAAATTCTGATAGGTTCATGAGTAGCAGATGGAATTTAAGAGAATAGAACTTATTCAGAATCCCATAATAGAACAACCAGCAAACTATATGACAGATTGTCTGAAAAAAAACTTTCTTGACGCAATATACATCAGTCTTCAGTTGTCCAAACCATGTGAATAATGCAGAAGTCAGGTGTAGAGTTTTAGGAAGAAAAGGTAAATCAATTGACAGTTGTGAACCTTAATCGACTGAGATGGCTGCCTCGGACATGTGGTACGTATGTCTAATCGCCATCCGCCTTATCACACAATGTTGACCGAAGTAGGTCCAGACAGGAAAAAGGCTTGAGGCTCCCGGCCAGACCAAAACATGGCACCAATGCATGAAGTGTTTGACTGTTGACTTTAGGCAAATGGGCCGAAGCGTAAAGTAGGTTGGGGTCTGCGGGACAAGAGGAATCACTGGTTAGAGACTTTAGATGATATGGCTCAGAGTTGATATCAGTGGCGGAGATGTATACACACATTATCTTTATCTTAACGACGCTATACCGGATCTCACCATTTTCTCATTCGTCCTTACTCTCTTTTCGTACTTTATATTTCTTTCGACTGAATTTTCTTTTCCTCTTCATCTTTCACTTCAGTGCCTTTTTACTTGATGCGGTGGATAACACGAGGTATGTGGCAAGTGGGACCGTTACGCAGTAATGCCTTGCCCTATGTTGAGTTGGATGGATGGATGGATGACTGTACTTACAGATGTGCAAACAGTAAGGAACAAGTAGGCCAGTCTCTCAACTACCTATCCTACCAGAAATAGAAATTGTGTTGACCCCGTGACGCAGATACACAGGAAGTTTAAACAACGAAGTGAAGGAATTTTTGAAGGGGTATGCTCTGAAATCACTCGAAATTTCTACTTCGATGAAAAGAAAATCGCAACTATTTTAACTAAAACTAAATAATACATCGAAGAACCCCACTACAGACAATCAATCAAGTACATTATATGAAAATTCTATGTACATCAGAAGTAATTACATATTGAATGAATTAGTATACATACCTGGCAACTTTAACACTTCTAGTGGATAAACTTTCCAAAAAACTCAAAAGTTTTGTCATCGTTTTGCCCGTATCAATCACGTCCTCAACAACGAGAATATCCTGCGCAAACAATCTAAGTAAGATGGAAATTTACCTTGTCTTTGTAATCCGCAGGATTTTCCAAACCAGAAATTATTGGCTCATGTGCACTAACACCATTCTAGCAAATCAAAGAAAAAATCGAACATTAACAAGTTTAGAAACCCACGATATAACTCTTTACACGAATAAACTCTACTGTCATGGGCAGGACGATACCTCTTGCACGAACAGTATGCTCCAGTCCATCAACAAGATCTGCAAGAAATTTGAAACCCCCTTTCAGAACGCACACAAGTGTTATGGACTTTGCGTTGGAGGCCTCATAAGTATTCACAATATCCATGGCCATTTTTTCCAATCTATGTGAAAATGGAATTTCAAGTATCATTTACCTATCTTTAACCATGCCATTCGGTATGAGGACGTAGTCTATGCACCCATCATATCGAGAAGACATGCAGAACTTATCCACAGGATAACCTTTAAAATCATCACTCAACTTTACGGAGTTAGCAAAAATAATCTACTCACTGAAATACAATAGTCTGACATATCAAACAACGAAAATGCTGCAGTGCTGCTGAAATTATATTAAATATCCTACCAAAGACAAGGTTACTCAAGGTTGAGTGTCCATTAGACATCACAAACAAAACAACCACTGTGAAATACAACAATGGAAAAAATTTTATAAGTGAAGTAAGCTTCCCATTTCTGATATCTCACGTCAGAGACTTGGCCTGCCCTTCGTTTTAATATCAATACTGATAGTAGCGAGCGTAGAAAATTGATAGTTTTTGATCTCTCACAGCTGGCTCTTAGGACTTGGTTCGAGTTGTTCGGTTCACTCCTTGCAGTGAACAAGGAAATCCTCTCTGCTTTCTTGCTTTTAGCTTTGGTGAGGTGGATGTTTTGTGGGTTAGTAAGTTGTAATTTGTAGGGATGTTTGGGGAGCTAGGGGTTGCTGAGACGGTTAGGGGACTGTCGTGACTCCTGTCTGTCTAGGTATCCTGAAAAGAGGATAGTAAGATAGTGGTAAAGAATGAAAAGAACGAAGAAGAAAAGAAAAAGGAGAGGGGAAAGGAAGAGAAGCGGTTCAAATGGTTCAAATGGTTGCTGACGGAATAGAAGAAGCTTCCGCTTAACTGGCTTCCTCGTCTAAAATCCAGTGGCTCACTACTCCTTGTGGTTGTTAACCGATGTACAAAAGGATGAAAAGGTGGCGAATAAAATGTGGAAATTCACTTAATTCTGGGCAGATCCCAGACGTAAGGAGAGAGACATGAAAGAGAGAAAGGTATGTGGGAATTGCCCGAATGGTAGGGATGGATAGCGTAGGTCTATTTCCTGGAAAAGAATTAGCAGGTAATGTGGATGTATTAAGCAGCGAGATAGTGAGTGGCAGGTAGGAGGGAGGTGAGGGTGGGCTAGTGTGGATGGCGACTTCCTGAGTACGTCCGTGGTAGACCGTGCGAGGTGATATAACAGTCTTACCGTCTCTTGAGTGAGTCGACTGAGGAGGCTATAACGATGTGTCGTGGTAGGGCATTCCATAAAGCGCATACCCCCGGGGAGAAAAAATTGAACCTGAGTATGGTGTTGGCTCTCTGGTGTGCTATCTTAGTGGGGTCTCTTCGTGAAGACCGCTGTATTGCAGGCAGGGTTGATTTGCTTTCATGGTCTGCTTGATGGGGGATCTTTTAGGCCATAATAAAGTCGCCTCTCTTCCTATGATAACCCGAGGTGAATAGATTTAGGTGTTTAAGTCTTTCAGGATATGCCTTCAACCTTAGCCCCACAACTGATTTTATTGCGGCTCTTTGCATGTTTTCAAGGAGATTAGAGCCTCTCTTGAGTGTTGGGGGCAACCGTATTGAAGACCCCTAGGCGCCGCCACACGTAGGACTCGAAAACGGCAATGAAGAGTTCGGGAGTGAGGACGGCGAGCTACCTACGCAGAAAGTGCAAAGCGGCGTTCGCTCTGGTTGCCATGTCTTTCTAGATGGAGCCGGTGTTCTAATTGTCGGAGAAGTTGAGCCCCAAATCTTTCTCCATGGACGCTCTCGTGATAGCACGGTTGCTCAGCATGTACTCTGCCCTTTTCCAGGTTGAGGCCCAAGCCATTTTGCAGTGGACCAGAGTTTGAGTTGCCTGCAAGTCCTTTCATAGCGCTGTACAGTCAACTTCTTCGTTTACCACCCTCCAAATTTAATGTCGTCAACGAAGAGGAGGATGAATGAGGATATTTTGTCTGTTAGATCGCTGACAAACAGGAGGGACAGAAGCGGTCCTAGGATGGCTCCCTGGGATACTCCTGACGCCGACGGTATCCACTTCGACTGTGTTCTGCCAACCTTGGTGCAGAACTGCCTCCCTTCCGGGTACTCCTTGAACCAAGAGGGTAGGGGTTGATTTATACCAGCTGACATGAACTTGTGAAGTAGGACTGTGGGTGGGTCAGTGTCAGATGCTTTGGCTAGGTCGGGAAAAACTATATGCACCGGTTCTCTGTTATCCCAGCTTAGTGTCCAGTCATCCCAGGTGGCTAGCAAGTTCGTGGTACGTGAGCCACCACCCCTAGATCAGCGCCGAGCAGTATGGGTAGTGTTTTTTCTGTTGGGAAGTTTCCAGATCTCTTTGGCTACCAGGCTTTCGACAGTATGGGGAGTAGAGGGCAGGGCATTTTCCTTCTCCTCCCCTGAAGATGGGTGAAAAGATGACGCACTTCCATTCTTTATGGAGTTTGCACGATTCTACTGAGTGCTTGAAGAGGTTGAAGATTGGTTTTGCAAGCACCTAGGCGCAGCTTTTTAGGATCACCGGTTTTAGGTTACCGCAGCCAAGGGACTTGCTTGAACATAACCTAGATAGCTTCCCCGACACTCTTTTCTCTGTGATTGAAATGTGGCAGAGGTGTTTGTTACTTATGACCTGGCTGGTGCCGTTACGAGTCGGTGTGGATTTGGTGTTGGTACTAAGTTGGGACCGGAAGTGTGAGCTCAGAAGCCCGGCAATCTCTAGGCTGCTTGGCACACTCCCATCAGGACCTGAGGTAATATCCACTCCCTTGCGGGTCGACTTCCCTTTCGATATGAAGTCGTACAGCTTTCCTGCTCACTTTGCAACCCCCCTGCCAGGTTTGTTTGATGGACGAATCTATCGCTACGCAACCTTGTGTTACGGCAGTCGCGAATCCTATCGTAGTTCAAAAAGTCAGACTCCAAGCGAGAAGAATGCCCCTTGAACTAAGCCTGCTTCTTGCTCTGAGTTAGCCTTTCTGTCCCACGCCTTAGCCACGAGTTCGTCACTGATAGTCTATGCGTTACCTCTCTGACGCTGTGACTGATGGCCCCAGCGATTATTTTCCTCACTTGTAACCAGCGTTCATCCACTGAGGGACGGGTTCAGTCTACCGGCCAAGATGCGTTCATGAGATAGTCCCTAATGGTCTCGTAGTTGACCTTGCTGTAGCAAGGGGGATTTTGGGCGTCTACGCTTGCAGGGCCCCCCTAGCAATCATGGAGATCATTGCCGTGCGGTCACTGGGGTCAAGGGGCGGCTGGATACATGCATCCTCGCTGAGAAGGTCGTCGTTCGTTGGAACGTAATCAGGGAGCGAGGCATTTCTGTCAGGTTCCCAGCGTGTGACATCGCCCATTTTCTCTGGAAGGCCAGCAGTCTCAATTTCATTCTTCAGCTTCCAACTGAAGGATCTGATGCGTCTCCCCTCCGTTTCGAAGGGGGTGGACGGGGTGATGAAGTCGCCGGCGATGATTACGGGACTGTAATCTGCAGGTGAGGTCGTCAAGATTCCCTTGGTGACCATTTCCTTATGTGTTGGGGAGCTGGTGGGGGACCGATAATGACTCCAAGTAGGTGTTTAGTACGGTGGAGGACGAATCAGTACCATGGAGATTCCGGGAGCTGGGTTAAGGCGGTATTGCTAATCATCCTTGCCTTTAAATCAGAGCTTGTGCAGAGAGCCATTCCCCTCCCGCTCTGAGCTCTTTGTCCCTGCGGAAGAGTTCCATGCCAGTAACATGGATCCCTTCGTCGAAGATGTCCGGCGACAGCCAGGATCCGGTAATAAGTATGATGTCGGAGTGCTGATGTACACGCAGCGTCCTCATCTCTGCTACTTTCGCTCTTAGCCCCCTAACGCTGCTATACATACATGTTAGGGTGTGCCCGGTGAAAGGGGTGGGCTGGTTGTGTAGTTTCGCGAGAGGCGCCTAGGTAGTTGGGTCTGGCGTCGCCAGTCCTCGCGGAAAACTTACACGCCTGGAACATGCACCCCTGTCCGAAACGTCGGACGGGGGATACAGCCTTTTTACGAGTGTGATTTTTGTGTACAAGTACTTACGGAGTGTCTTCATCTTCCCTTTTCTACCTCTTGATCCCCTGACGTTGCCGTACGAATGTGTCAGAATGTTCCAGGTAGGAGCAAGGTTCCAGTTTTGGGTCACTAGTCGTCATGGGACTATCGTCACTCCATTTTTTGTTGTGCTTAGTTCACCAGCTTGTAATTGTGCGGCAAATGCCAAATCTGGACAGTCTTAGCGGCTGCTACCCATCTTCGCGTCCAGTATCATAATCCCAATGTCATTATTTCGCCTTCTGTAGAGTCTCCCACTGAATAACGTGCATGCAGAGCTTCTGCAATGAAGCATTCAAGACGAAGTGAATGGCTAGCAGTCTTGGGTGATGATTAAATTTTGGTGGGTGCCTCCCCTACCGCAGTCAGGAAAGTTGATAGCCTTTGTGCGGCGCAGAGTAGACCCTCATGTTTCCCAGAAAAATGCACACCTGTGGGTGAAAACGAAACTCGAACGAGTGATTCAGTATGCCTTATTTCTTTGTGATGCAAAAACCTTTGTTTTAGCCTACGGATCACTAATGCCTGAAATGGGGAACAATCCTCAAGCAACATATTGAGCTTCTCGACGCGTCAGCTCCCAGCCGCTTGATTGAAACGAAAACTTTCCGCGACTGGTTCAGAGAAGGGCGAGGAGGATTTTCCTCAGGCCAAGAAGGTAAACCTCACCACCAACTTATTCAAAAATAACCTACTCACCATTAACTGTCTAAGCAAATTACGTGACCAGTTTGTGAAATGTGACACTAGAGTAATCTTCACAACAGCAAATTCTGCTGATTTGGAATCGGCAGCTTTATAAGAACACAGAAAGGCAGCGCAACGAGGGGCCAGCGCAAGGGTCACGAATAACTTCTTGCTCACAATATGAGCCCCTTTGAATGATCCATCACAGAAAATTTGAACTGCCTATTGGGGGACTAATAATATAAGTATCACGTAGTCGATTCAATCATAGGTTGGTGGAAACATCAATTTCCTTGACTCTTGTACACCACATAAGGGCAGCAACCAGATACGATAATCAGCATGCTCCATCAGTTCGAGACCTAGTATCTTCACACATAGAAGAGGTACACCTCATCCGGCACCTTGCACCCCTAGTAAAAGTGATCATGCTGTGATCATCTTCGCACCCGCAGAAGCCATTTTGTGTCAGGTTGATGCCCTACTTAGACCCAATGTATAGAAAGCGAATCTGGAAGCTATTAACTCGCCAGCCTCTTCGAGGGGCTGAACGGTCAATCCGGTAGCCCAGGTTGGGACTGTATAGTCAGTGCACACGCTGCTCAGCCATTCATTCCGTGGACTGTCCTGAAGGAGTGGAAATACTATCCTTCGTGGGCGAGTCATGAAATCCAGATCTTGCTAC
Organism: Heterobilharzia americana; assembly: GCA_944470555.2. Taxonomy (NCBI): domain Eukaryota; kingdom Metazoa; phylum Platyhelminthes; class Trematoda; order Strigeidida; family Schistosomatidae; genus Heterobilharzia; species Heterobilharzia americana. Next base: position 15,651,496 of record OX104130.1, read on the forward strand.
GACCAAGACAAAAGTGGTCAAGTCTTGCTACCCATATCGGTACTCTGGAGGTGGATAAACATTACAAAGTAGCCGGAAATATATGTACCGCTGCCATCCGCCAGCCTGAAGAATATGCTCTGGAGAATGCCTTGTCCAGGTTGCGCTGCTACATCTGAAGCGGTTATTTTCTTGTGTGGGCCATAGGACTAAGACGCGTCATGGTTATCTGCCCTAACCAAGGAGACGGAAATTGACTGTTTACTTGAAGACGGTGAGGAAAAGGCCGGTTGTTTTGCCGAGGTCTGTGAACAGGAATCTTCTGGGGACACCTATTCGACAATGGATATCGATCATGGTGACGTATTTCTATGCGGAAAAATCAGAGTTCCTGGATTAGCGGCACCTAAGGCTGCTCAAAGAGCGTACACTTTGTGCAGCCAGGCCGCTGACTACTGCACTTGAACTGTCCCTCAGCGAAGGCACATTCTATTATTGGAAGGATGCTATGGTCATGCCTATCTATTGGATAGGTTCCGGGCAGCACCCATCAAATTACGGACAGAAGGGTTTGATCAGTACCGTGGTGAAAATCCCAAAATGTAACCGAGAAGCCCTTACATTTCACTTAAATAGAAACACTCTATAGTCGCGTTAGCAACGTGGCCTTCACAGCAGATTCTCTGGCTTGATGAACCTTCATGCAACAAGAGAACGTTGAGTTAATTCTAATGGTGATAGGATGGTTGTAGACGGCTTCTCATAGACCTCAGCAAAATGTCCGACAAACTGTCACACTCCAGGCTGCCTGGGAAACTGGAAGGTCTTGGAATCGCTGGAAATCTATCTGTATGAATCACAGAGTTCGTCGGTGGTAAGAAACAAAGAATAAGGATCAGTTCTCAACTCTCCTCCTAGAAGCCGGTAAATAATGAAGTTCAGCAAAGCACAGTCCCAGGCCACTGTTGTTTCCCCTACATACAATGAGCTAAATATCGTGAAATCTCCAATGGTTTTCTACGCTGATGGTGTGAAATCCGGCGGGAAGTTACCGGTGGTAAGGATAAATGTGCAATTTAGACAGACCTAAACAGCTAGTTTATCCGATCAGGGAAATGGCTGATAACTATTATTATTATTTGTCCCCTGGGTCTCTGGTTGAATATGGGGCTTCACTGGCATCTCAGCAACTCACTCATCCCTGCAGTCCTTTCAACCCAGCTGTATCACTGCCCTCATCCCCCACTTCTTCCTCACATGATCACTTCCATGTCACCCTCAGCTAAGACGACCAGTTCGTCATCCTCCATTTGGCTTCTAGTCGATGACCTGACCTGGCTTGATGCGTGATGTTCCCAACTGGTCTTCTCACTGTGTACCCAATCAATCCCCGCCTCCTTCCCCATGTTTGTTGGGTGATAGGTTCTTGGTTGGTTCGCTGCCAGGTCAGAGTTCCTTGTCGCTTATTCTTTCTGGTCATCTGGTCTTCAGTACCCAGCGTAGGCAGCTGTCGATGAATGTCTGCAGTTTGTTGGAAATGCTTTTTGTAACGCGACAAGTTTCTGAACCATCACTTGTAAGTACTGGCTTGGCATCAATGTTAAAAATCCAGATCTCTTTTTTATGTTGAATGAAGTAGATCTCCGCACTGATCGATTTCAGGACAGTAAAGACCTGCCTTTTTGTTTTTCCAATCCTGGCTTCGACATCCTCATCTGTGCCTGTGCTACCTGAAGTTGAAATGGTGCTACCTAGGTACTTGGGTAGGTGAAAGAGAAAACTTCGTCTGTATTTCTCTCGCTCATAGTGACTGGCGCTTGTGTTTGTTGTTGGTTGGTTGGCTATCTTCATCACCTCTGTCTTCTCTACGGCCATCTGGAGGAAGTTCCATCTTCGCTGCCTCGCTTCTTCTATCAGCTTGTTAGTTTTCGCCTGTAGGTCTTCGAGTGTGTGCGACAAAATATATGACATAAATCCTCACGAGCAAAGTTCAAATCCCTTGAGGTTTCTTCATCGGCTCAGCCAGCATGTACCCCTCTTCTCGCTCCTCACAGCCGTTCGTTGCATGATCCGGTCCATCACAATCAGGAAGGCGATCGGTTACAGCAAGCAGCCTCGCCTTATTCCTGTCTCTTATCTTCACTTCAAAGGCATCGCTGAGCACTCCATTGTGAATCACCCGGTATGTAGAATCATCATCACATAGCACATGGCTGCTGTTGAATTAGTTTGCAAAGGTTTGTGTCACTAAAAACGTAGCGTCGAAGTCGTTGCCAAATTACTTCCTGGTCGACGTTGCCGAAGGCCTTTTCGAAATCGATGGAGTTGATGTAGAGTTGAGTTGACTGCCACTCTATGCTGTGTTTCATGATGATATGTAGTGTAAAGCTGCAACTTGATCTGCACACTATTTGTTTTTCTTGACGTCAGCCGGCCTGTTCCAGTTGTATTTTTAATCCAGCGCATCCTTTAGTCTCTCCAGGATGATGCAGCCTAATATTTTGCTAGCTGTGGGTGGACAGCAGCATGATTTCTCGCCAGTTCTTGCAAAGACTTGGGTCGCCCCTCTTTGGAAGTTTGACAAGGTAGCCCTTCTTCCAATCAGTTGGCGGCTACCCTTCCTTTCTCCCTTGAAAACCATCTGCAGTTGTGGTGTGAGCATGTCCGCTGTTGTCTCTGCATCTATTTTCAGTGCTTCTGGCAGGATTCCATCTGGCCCTCCTGCTTTCCCGAATTTCAGCAACTTTGTGACTTCTGGGACCTCTGACTTTGTTGGGGGGTTTGCGTTCACTGGTGATTCTGTGGCTGGGCTGTTTCAAGTATTTTTGGACGAGTTGCAGGCGGGGGTGATAGTTGATGCAAGAGTTTTTGAAGTCGTCATCCCATCGCCTCCTTTGTTTCTCCTCTTTCATGGTAACTACGTTTCCTTCGCAATGTGTCATCAGTTTCACCCGTGTTTATTTCTTCCCCAATCAGGTAGTGTTGTCACGTCTCTGTCCCTCCAACCAGCAGCATGTTCTGCCTCACCCGCAAGTGTATTTCAGAAGTATCTTTTGCCTTTCCGCGCACTCTTCTTCACTTCTTTGTCCGCTGTAGTGTTGTGTAGGTTGTGTTCATTTCCCCCTTTCGTTGTTCTCCCCTGAACTGCACTCCACTGTCCGTCTTCTGCTTCACCATCTTCCTCCACCTTCTCTACCATCTTCCCTGTGCCCATCGAGATCCTTTCCGTTACCTGTTTTGTTTCTTCTTCCTTCCTAACACGGCTATTCAGGTCCCCTACCATGTCGCCTTCACGGATTTCCAGTGTTCTTTCGCCCAGGCTTCCCCCAGGATATTGCTCAGTGTCTCCCATTTTGTCCTGATGACTGATGCGATGTCCTTTGTAGTTTCGTCCTTCAGTTTCTCTTCTGGGTGTTAAACTTGAACTGTGGTCGTCTGTCATCAGCTACTTCCAAGGCTTCCAACTTGATTTTGAAGGTAGGTTCCTTGCGCTAGACAGCCTGATGGTATGGACCTTCAACTCCTCCCCTTCTGGACCTGATCACGTATCCAGTAGGCTGGCTGCGTCTTCACTCTCTTCATATTCAAATGAAGTCAATCTGATTTTTGGTACGGTATGTTCATCTGGTGAAATCAAATCCACGTCGCTGCCTTGTGAATACCCTTGTATTTGTACAAACTGCCTCCAGTCACCAAACTGTCGAATGCCCAGAAGTCCGCAGACAGTTCTCCATTTTCCTTGATTTCATAAACGAGTGCCTCTCTACCCATGATTGTTTTTTGTCCTTGATCTGCATCATTTGTAGGTGCTTAGCGTACCGTTGTGTGATTATCACCTCCCTTCCTCTTGATTTGAGTCCTCCTGTCATGCTCTTGGTCCTGGAGGAGATTGGTTCCCACCATATAAGAGCCAGCCTTTGATGCTCTTCAAGGGGACATCATGATAGCCACTTCCAACTTCAGTGTGCTGGTGGTTCTCGTCTGGGTGACAATATCGGAGTAGATTATCGACTCTCCAGTTGACGGTTTGGAGAGTTCACTTCCATTCCATCTGCTGATTCCTCGCAGATTCCTAGCACTTCCATGCCATATCTTCTCTTCTCTTTTGCAAATTGGGCGGCGTTGCCAGCAAACTTCATACATTGTTCGGACATTCCACGTTCCCACTCCGACTTTCGCTTTCATCGAGAGAGGAGGAGACACATCGACCAACTGGTTTCCCGAAGGCTCTCAACGACAGGCATCATTTCGTCTCTCCAATCCGATTCCAGCAATGAATTTATTATTATTATTATTTATTAGTCCCTTGGGTTCCTAGTGGAACATAGGGCTTCAGTAGCACGCCTCCAGTGACCTCTGTTCTCTGAGATCTTTTGAACCTGGTCCCACGACAGCCCACAACCTCTCATTTCCTCCTCGCACGACCTCCTCCATGTCACCCTCAGCTGGGACGTCCAACTCGTCGCTTCCCATGGGGATTCCACTCGAGCAACTGGCCTGACGCGTGATGTCCTCAGTCGGCCTTCTCAGTGCATGTCCAATCCATCTCCACTTCCTCCTGCATATTTGTTGGGTGATAGGTTCTTGGTTGGTTCGTTCCCAGAGTTCCTTGTTGCTTATTCTTTATTCTGGCCATCTGATCTTCAGCAGCGAGCGTAAGCAGTTGTTGATGAATGTCTGTAGTTTATTGGAAATGCCTTTTGTGACGCGCCAAGTCTCTGAGCCATACAGGAGCACTGACTTGACGTTGGTGTTGAAAATCCGTATCTTGTTCCGCATGCTGAGTGCAGAAGATCTCCACACTGGTTTCAGGCTAATGAACGCCTGTCTTGCTTTCCCGATTCTGACTTTGACGTCCTCGTCCGTCCCGCCTGTAGTTGAAACAGTGCTTCCTAGATAAGTGAAGGAGGTTACTTCCTTCAAGTTTCTCCCGTTAACGGTGATTGGAGTTTGTTGTTGTTGTTGATGGTGGTGGTGCGGTATCTTCATCACTTCTGTCTTCTCTATATTCACCTGAAGTCCCGTCTTAGCTGCTTCTTCTATCAACTTGTTAGTTTTTGCCTGCAGATCTTCAAGTTTATGTGACATTAGGCACAAGTCATCGGCGAAATCCAAGTCTTCTAGGTTCTTTTCCGTCGTCCAGTGTATCCCCCTCTTCTCGCTGCCTACTGTTTGCTGCATGATCCAGTCCACCACAATAAGGAATATCATGGGGGATAGTAGGCAACCTTGTTTCACTCCTGTCTTCACTTCAAAGGCATCACTGAGCTTCCCATTGTGGATTACTTGGCATGTGGCAGCTTCATATAGTTGTTGGATGAGGCGGATAAAGGTTTGCGGTACTCCGTAGTAGTGAAGCAGTTTCCAAATTACTTCTCGGTCGACGCTGTCAAAGGTTATTTCAAAGTCGATGAAGTTGAGGTAGAGAGCTGATTGCCATTCTATGCTCTATTCTATGATGATGCGAAGCGTTGCAATTTGGTCTGCACATGATTTGTACTTCCTGAAGCCTGCCTGTTCCGGTCGTAGTTTTGAATCCAGTGCATCTTTAAGCCTCTCTAGGATGATGCGGCTTAATATTTTACTTGGGGTGGACAGGAGAGTGATTCCGCGCCAGTTCTTGCAAGCACTGAGGTCTCCCTTCTTCAGCAGTTTGACAAGGTAACCCTTCTTCCAATCGTCAGGTACCTTCTCTTCCTTCCACACCTTCTGCAATAGTGGTGTGAGCATGTCCGCTGTTGTCTCTGCATCTGTTCTCAGTGCTTCTGGCGGTATCCCATCTGGTCCTGCTGCTTTCCCGCATTTCAGTAGCTTTATGGCGTTCAGGACTTCCATTTTCGTTGGGGGATTAATGTTCACTTGTAGTTCAGCGGCTGCAGGTGGTATTTCTGGACGAAGTGCAGGTGGTGGTCGATTCAACAGCTTCTTGAAGTGGTCGGCCCATCGTTTCCTCTGTTTCTCTTCTTTTGTAATTAAATTTCCTTCTTCATCTTTTATTGGTTTCATCTGTGTTGGTCTCTTCCCTGATAGCAACCTGGTTATTTGATACAATGTCGTCAGGTCTCTCTTACCTTCAGCCTGTTCTGCTTCACTTGCCAGTGTTTCGTAGAAGTGTCTTTTGTCTTTGCGTGCACTCTTCTTCACTTCTTTGTCCAGTGTTTTATACATTGTACTCAGTTCCTCTTGTCGTTGAGCATCCTTGCACTGGTTTATCTTCTGTTTCACCATCCTCCTCTCCTCTATCAGCTTCCAGATACCCGTCGAGATCCATTCCTTGTCTTCTTTCTTCTTCCTTCCTAATACTGCTGTGCAGGTTTCTTTCCACATCTCTTTCAAAGACTTCCAGTGTTCTTCCACACAGGTTTCTTCAGGGATGTTCCTCGATATCTCCCATTTTGTCTTGATGGCTGCCTTGAAGATCTCCTTTGTAGTTTCATCCTTCAGTTTCCGAGTGTTGTACTTGGATTGAGGTCTATCACCAGCTTCCTTGAAGGCTTTTAACTTGATTTGGAAGGTTCCTTGCACTAGATAGTGGTCTGAACCTACATCTGCTACTCTTCTTGACCTTGTGTTCAGTAGACTGTGTCTCCATTTTCTTGAGATTGAGATAAAGTCGATTTGATTTTTAGTGTGTCCATCTGGTGAAATCCATGTCGCTTTGTGGATATCTTTGTGCCTGAACACACTGCCTCCAATCACCAAATCGTTGAATCCACAGAATTCTGCAAACAATTCTCCATTCTCATTCATTTCACCTAGCGCTTCTCGACCCATGGTTAGTTCTCTTCCCGTGTTGTCTCCTCCCAGTTTGGCATTCATGTCGCCCATCAGAATTTTGATATCGCCAACTGACGTCTTGTCCAGTGCTGATTGAAGTTGTCTGTAGAAATCCTCCTTTTTCTCTTGCTCTGCATTATTTGTAGGTGCATAACATTGTATGATTGTGACCTTTCTTCCTTTTGAGTTGAATCTTGCTGTCATGATCCTGGAGGAGATTGGTTCCCAGTGATGAATAGGTTTATTTATGTTTTTTTAAATTCTCTTCGCCCCTTGACGTTTCCTTGGCGACTGAATTGGTTTTAGGGAGAGGGTTGCTAGCCCTTCCCTTTTTGACCTGGCCCAGGACCGTCTTGTAACCAGTGAATTGGCTAACTAGGCGAAGTTGATAACTGTGAACGTAGGTTGATTTGTCAGCATGTAAAGGGGACACACAGATGCTGATAATAACTATATTGGTGGGACTTCTTCAGCCTCAGCCTCGGCATAATGACCCAAAACCTACGGTGAGTTACGATTTGAAGGCCGGAGCACACTGTCGATTGGCTATCGCTTTCAGTTTTAGTACACTTTGAGCATTATTCAGAACGTTTGCAAAAATATGTAGTGATACGTTCACCATCTTATACACATCCTTAGCTAAGTCCAAACTGAAAAACTATACGCAGGTCTCAAATTGTTGTCTGAAAGAGGACTCATACCCTCTGGAAAGAGTCAGGAAGGCAACCAGTTACACGATCCCTGTGATGGCTGGGGCTATGTATGATGACCGACTTAAAGAGGCGAACGCCTTCCCTTCATCCTATCACCGAGAGAGGGGAGATCTAATCATAGTATATAGGATTCTAGGAAATGACTTTACACCTGGACCATCTTTCTTCCCCTTTCCCACTAGGTTGGGTTATACCAGAGGACATAGTAAGAGGATACAAATGAAAGGGAGGGACACAGTCTCTGCAGAGCACCTGCTGTCGCGTCGAGTAATCATCACCTAGAGCCGACTCCCAGAAGAAGTGGTGTTCACATCATCAATCGGCTTGTTCGAGAGGAGTGGCCAAGGACATAGATCTGCAGGAAAAGGATTAATATGGACTCAGCCTTTTGTTTTCGAGCAACGAACCCAAAGCTGGAATCTGAAGTCATCCAAAAGATTGTTAGCTGAACACGTTAGCTGGGATGCTTTTCCCTCATTACACACGAAATGTCTCTCTCCTTGCTGACCCATTATATCATTTAATAAATGCGCCATACTGCCTTTTTCTAAGTCTCTACTTCCCGCTGACAGTTATTGCCACTGAAATTCGTGGCCGCTATTTAAAAATGAACCTTTGAAAGTTCATCAATCCCGCCAGAAGCTTTACGGTTATTAACTTACCCAGCCGGCTTATTACCGTGAAAACTAACCTGCAGAAAAGCAAAGACCCAAAATCCAAACCATGGACAGCGTGAAAAGTTCTAAAACAACTGAATTATTACATCTGAATAGAAAGAACCTGGCCACAATGCCTGGTCACCGGAGCTTAAAAACTATCTGTTTTCCATACTTGCTAGAAGGCAGTAGGTATTAGGAATCTATAGAATGGTGCCTAACTTCCTTTCTCACATGGAGCGCTAAAACTCAAACTAGTTAAAATTCGATCTTTTTAAACTGTGTTAATTGGTTGAAGCAATCGTTAAGGCTTCCTGCCGATCGCCTTCTAACAACTAATATCAGTCAGAGTGCTAGGTTATGATAGCAATATGAAGCGATCGATACACTTCAGTTAGATTTCAGGACGACATACTATGAAGTTATTCTTTGCCAAGGGCCTATGCAATGCTGTTTAAGCTATTCAAATGAAATAGTATGAACTCTTTCGTCCTTGGTATTGGCGACCATTCAACCTGCCATTTTTGCACATGTCCGAGATGAAGTCTAGCGACTGTATTGTGGTGAGTGTTCTGTAGTTCGTTAACTTCTTTAGTTGGATGATGACTTTGGGGGTTATCCTGTTGAACACTTTTGTACCTCCCCTCGTTATGATGGTTACTTAGACTACGTTCTCATACCAAATGGTATGATTAAAGACAGGTAAGTTACGCCTGAAAATTGAGTATTTCGAAGGTTGGAGAAAATGTCATTAGATATTGTTAATGCTTATGAGGCTTCCAACGCAAAGTCGATCACATTAATGTGTGTTCTCAAGGGCGGATTCAAATTTCTTGCAGATCTTGTAGATGGATTAGAACGCACTGTCCGTGCGAGAGGGACTGTTATGCCCATGTCAGTTGAATTCGTTCGTGTTAAAAGTTACGTTGTATGTGTCAAAAATTTGTGCTCACATATTTCTAAATTTGTTAGAATGATGCCAGCACACATGAACCATTACTATCCGGTATGGAGGATCCTACGGAGTATAGAAATAAAGTAATATCTCACTTCAGCCATAGTATTTGCTTAGGATATCCTTATAGTTGAAGATATCGTTGATACTGGCAAAACTATTACCAAGCTTTTGAATTACTTGAAAAGTTTGTCTACGAGAAGTGTCAAAGTTGCCAGGTATGTTCAGTGGAGACTTGTCTTGGGTTTTCAGTATATTGTGTTTAGGTTCTTAATGGAGCCTTAAATTTTTATTTAAATATCCTTCAGTACTTAGAGTGTTCTCTCAACATCTCCAGCGAAGCATCTGTTGAGATTCTCCCCTCAATTGTCTATCTCTTGTAAAGCACTAAATCTGTACTCGTTTATCCGCTTTTTAGTGTTAGTAACCCAATGATCCCGTACATTTCATTCTACATGTTGGGTTATTTGTGTTGCCTTTTGCTTCCATGTGATAGAAAAAGCTCTACCATGAACTGGGACCATGCTAGTCGTTTTAGTATTGTTGCTAATTTCTGACTGATCTTGTTGTTCAAAGCATGTTATGAAGTCTGCCAGTTGTGCGGTTCAAATATAGTAAGTTATTTCTACTTATCTGCACAATAGTCAAAATGGATTTTAGAGTCTAAAAATTGAAATGTCCTGGCATTATTTAACATGTAGATTTCTGGTTGTCGCAAATTGATGTAGCAATGAATGGACAATGAAATAAAACGAATATCAACAGTGTTGAGTAGTTTATCTTCAAGATCACCTGATTATTCAAAGAAGCAAGACCTTCGAAGTAGTAGTTCTTTTGGAATACTTTTGATTGCCAAGATGGTTTCTACATGTTTTATTTCAATTTTAGTCTGTTTATTAGAAATATCACACAGTGGAGAAACGGTGTCATTTACTGGATAACGTTGTGGACACATTTTATTGTCCACAGTCCTATCAGGTGACTCCACAACTTGGATACAGTTTATATAGTCCTAATTCCCTCTTCTCTGTGATGACAAGGGTAGTAAATTTTCCATATATCTAGAGCAGGTGCAGAATCATCTATTACTGCGTGTATTTGGTGTTGATTCAATAAACAAAATTCACTCGGTTATCGATCTCACTACCCAACTCAGGTAGCTTTTAATAGTGTCTCTGTATCCCACCCTACTTTGTGATGGTGTGTAATTGCGTTCAGAGCTATACCGCAGCTTTCTTATAAATTTCTTATCTTATTAGGATCTACTGATTGTCATTTAGCTAAGTTTTTGTGCTGTTATTCTAATCGACCCTAGTCGACTACTTCGACTTGTGTATTCAGCCTCGCAGTCATTGTAAGCGATTTGGTAAAGTAAATTATTTCGCTTAATTACATCAATAGGATCTTTTAACTTACAAGGCTTGTTTCTGTTAGCCAGTTTGTTGGTTTAAGTGCCAGTTTAATCCCAGCAGCCTTATTGAAAATTCTTCGTAATGCCTCTGAGGTACCTTCTTTCTATGGTAACATACCAAAGGCTTTGGATTTTCTCGGCCCGGTCACCGTTATTACTGTTAGTAGTAGAATTACTATTCACAACATGTCTTACTAATACTACCATTGTTAACGGAGCAGAAAGCTTAGCTAAATCAAAATCAGTAGATCTCAATAAGATAAGAAATTTAGAGAAAAGCTCGGCTATAGCTCTGCATGCAGCTACACACAATCACACGGTAGGGTGGGATAGAGCGACACTGTTAAAAACTAAGTTGGTTAGGTCGAGGGAGAGATTGATAGGTGAATCTTTGTCTATCGAACCAACACCAAATAAACTCAGTCATAGGAATGATTCTGCACCTGTTCCAGATATATAGAAAATTCTATTACCCTTGTCATCACAGAGAAGGAGAGAGAATTTTGACTATAAAACCTCTGTCTGAAAGTTGTGGAGTTACGTGATATGAATATAGACCATAAGTTGTGTCTAAAACGTTATTCAGTAGATGATACTGTTTTTCACTGTGTGACATTTCTAACAAACAGACTGGAATGGAACTACAGCACTACCACAGTGCTCAAGTTTTACTTCTATATTACTGTTTATTTTCCCCTATGGGAAGAGTTCACAAGATAGTTTTAAGAATCAACCTATAGATGATACAAGTAAGTTTCAAGACAGACACCAAACATATCTTGGCATATGAATTTTTACTATCAGAAAACTATTTTCAAATCAAGATGGCATGTTAGGTGATCAGTTAGTCTTTGCATTCGACTTGATTCATTACGTTCGTGGTGATGTTGATTTCTAGTGACGCACTAGTGGCTTATATATATATCCCAGGGAAATCTTTGGGTTTTAGTGATCAAATAGGATTGGTTTTGGTAAATAGCCACCTCGGTAGGTAAATGAATTTGTGGGTATATATTTTCTTTAAGGCCATTCTGAAAGAAATCTATAATAGTTCCGTAGAAAACCAATATAGTTTTATGAACAGTGAAGCTACGTTTTAGCTGGTAACAAGCTAATGCAACTGTAAGGAATTATGGCTTATATGTCCATTAACCATTGGTGATTTCTTGCTACCCAGCTACAAGAGCCACTGTAGAGAGGTTACTTTCAGTATTAAACTGACAACCAGATATTTAGATAGCCGGGACTTATTTATTCATTTTAACAAAATTCGGTACAACATGATCGCCAAGAAATTCGGGAAATAGGTAATTGTGAGTTTTTCAGAAGAGTCGGTGAAAATCACCACACTGCATAACAAAAAGAGAAAGAGAAAGAAAATAGGACTGTTTGAGTATCATGGAAAAGTGTAAGTGTAAGTATAAGTAAATAAACGTTGATGAAATCATCCTAAATTTCAGAAATGCCTAAGGGTGAATGCACATGACACTCGCATATTTTGCTCCATATCATTATCTGTAATAATTTATTATCGACACATCGAAGACCACACCCGGACATCCTACATATCCTCAAATGCCTTATATCAACAATCGAAAACCTCATGGATTGGTACCATATTTTAATCTGACCAAATTTAACTGTTTTCTAAGCTGATCGCACTTTGAATAATAGTATTGAAGTATGTGGTAACTCGGCATACTGAACACATTTCCAGCCCACTTCAGCAGACTCAGGTTCGCAACTTCACTAGCTGACTTATTTTTCCTGCCTGATAGCCTACATCTGACCTCATTTCTCATATGATAGTTCTACCACACGTATAAACAGCTACAAAGGTATGTTCAAAAATCTGTAACCTCGTGCCTTCTACATTCAGCGGCTGTCGCCGTTTCTCAGTATGGTGCAGAGCATCGGTGTGCGGTACACTTGTTCGTTGGTCGATAACCGGATATATGATCGGGTTCAATGATGATGCAGGTTAGTATTTGCCAAAATGACCTTTTGTCAGATATTGGCACTAACTAGCCCATTCATGTTAATGCTACCTCTCAAATATGTGATACGATCAATGCATCCTAACTGATTTCAGACATTTAAATTAAAAGTAGATACAGACCAACCTTGTAGCATCATCTTACATTTGACAGGTGTGAAGTAAAGGTCAAACACTTAGACTTCTGTTGAAAGTACTCAGAAGGCCACATTTTTTAACAGCATGATCTAAGAAAACTGTGTCTGTATCCAAAGTTAAACAGATACTCCCTGTTTGCCATATCATCCCCTAAGAAGTTATAGATAAGCATACTTACGTCTGTCATTACATCTGTCACAAAACTACAAAATAACGGTGAGATTGGACACCTCTAGAATACTGCTGATTGTGGTCACCTCAGGTTAAAAAAGGGCTGCATGACTGTTAATAGAGAGCCTTGACCAACGTAACGTTTTCTTCCTACTTCGCAGTCAAATACTGCCACAATGCGTCAATCAAGAAAAGCAAATGTTGCCTTTAGATTAACAATTACTTTTGTCGGGTACCGGTGAGTATGCCCGCATTCCGGAACTTGTCAAGATGTTGAGATTCGATCATTGCACGCCCATCCGAAGCATGTTTAGGTTTTTTGGCTTTGTTTCTCTCAAAGTTTATTAAGGCGTTGAATGAATTGAACTGGTTCCACTGTTGTTGTTACAAAAAGATTTCTCTCAAATGATCAACTATCTGCCCGCTATCCAGTTGGATCCTGAATGGAACGTTGAGATAGGGTGCCTAACAGTTGCTGAAATTGAGAAGACTTTGGGAAATCTATGACAAGGAAGGGTAGCAGGGACAGGTGAGATAGTATTGAAGAGTGGCGGTCATGAATTGTAGGTCAGATTAACTGGTGTCATCTGGCATATGGAAATCAAATACGACCTCTGACTGATCTCAGTCGTTGATTGTTCCTGTCTTTACGAAAGAAAAAAGGACTCCCTATGATAATCACGGCAATCTGTATGGCTATTAGTGTGTAGAAGTCTTGGTTCTGTAATAGTTAGAAGTCTAACTGGAACTAGAAAACAGCGGACCCAATAAGTTCGAGCATGTTTTAGACCTAGACGTGGGTGTATCGACCAGATGTTCACCCTCCGCCAGGTTTTGAAACACAGGCACACTTAGCAATGCCAGAAACAATCAGTATTTCTAAATATGAAGGTAACATTCAACTTCGTCGATCAAAAGAGGTCTTATGGCAGTGTCTGTTGCTGAGAAGAGTACCCGTGGTCATGTTAGATCCTATTTTCAATTATAAGTTGAGTTGTGCATGTGGGGTAGTTCTGTTCAAAGGTGTTCACTCCCTCTATTCTTATTCAGTTTTATCACAGACGTTGTTGCAGAGGTTTTCTTCTCATTATCTGATCTTACAGATATTGATCTCATCCCAGGAGAATCCTCGGTAGATCTACAGCACGCAGACACCATAGTTCTGTTAAGTAAAGACCTTGACGAAATGAAGAGTTACCTTTTTATCCACCTGTTCTTTGTAATACTTCTGTAAAGTGTGGCAAGTTGAGCCACTGCACTGTTGTGCAAGGTTATACACTGATTCTTTCAGTCTATCAGTCAGTCAGAGTCTTCTGGAATGCGTTTCTCCCTACCCAGATACATATTTCTGCTCTGGAACTAATCTGTGCTTGCGCCTTTCCCAGCAATGGCTAGTGAAGTGGTTGAGCGCTCTGACTACTTCTCATGCCTGCAAAATTGGATCAGCCTTGTTTGCATTCTACGTGACAACAGAAGTAGGTAGTTGGAAACTATCTATGATATGGCTCAGAATCAACCACAATAGAGCAGATTTGTCCACATATTATTAATATTTTAGTCGCTATTCTGAATTTCAGTAAAGTCTAGTGTCTCCTTAGTCTCTTCTGGTGAATTTCTACCACTTTTGACTGCTTTCTCGCTCATATTTCTTCGGTTATAGAAAGTTCGTTTGACTTTTGCCAACTTGAATAATCTGTGTCGCCAACTGATGTCTTCTGGTTGTCTTCGTAGCATCGTTTGCATTTGGTGGAATCAATGTTTGAGCAATGTTGAGGTCAGGTAAAGGGTACTAGGCAAGATAAGCAAGTCCACTGTTGAGGTTGTGAACCTTAGTCGACTGACATGGCTTAGACATGTACTACGCATGCCGAGCCAGCTACTGCCTACCTCAACCTACTATTCTAGGGGAAGTTGGATTAGGCTGGAAGGCGGAGGTTGAGGGTGGCCAGACCAATGAGTGGCATGATTTCACAAAGTCCCTGATTATTGGTCTGAGCTGTGTTGGCACACGTAAACTCCTTGGTTGGGATCACTGAAATGATAGCTGTCAGTAGCTGAGAACTCTTGGTGATATGAGTGAACATCAATCGGTCAAAGTAGCGCAAATGTATTCACTCTGAGACGTCTTCTAAAGTTTCAATATTTACACCAGCCGTTTTTTTTAAATTTTCTATTCTCTCACGCAACTTTGTCTAGTTTGAAATCCCTCTTATTCTATCTATCTGTTCTTTGTTTACTGGCATGAAGTGTGATAATCTGACCCGATGCATCCTATGTGCGAGGTTCTATATTGATTTTGTCAATCGAGTTAGTCAGTCAGTTAGAGTAAGCTAATCGCGTTAGCTGTTATGGCTGAAGAAGTTCACATTCTTTTGGCTTGTTGTATGCGGTTAAGGTACAATAGTTAGAGGATTATTCATATATGTGACTGATACATTTAATTTGAGATTTTTATGAACCTTTATAAAGTGCGATGGTACATTTACACCAAGTGTTCTACCTGCTAACATTTACAATGACTTAATAGGCGTGAAGTTTACGGATCCCATGAATTTATTATTGATGATGGCCAGATGCTAGTCTACTTCTATTCATGATGATTCACTTAGGTTTTACATATACGAAGTAGATGCCTAGTATTGTTAAGTGCCCATTAAAGTTGCTATACCTAACATCGATGCACCCACAAGGAAGTTAACAAGAAAGAAAATCCAAGATGAAAGTAATTGTATCTGTCAACCTGAGTAAAAAGAAACCATGACATTACCATTTGTAGAAAACTTTATTTTATTGCCAGAAATGTATCCTCCTTTTCTCAACATCACTGTACACATTGATAGATGTTAGTTATTTGAAAGCAGTCGACATGTAGCTGTGGACCTAAGTTTCCTGCTTGTTGTCAGCAAGGTGTATCTACAACCTCTACGGAACCAATGCCCCGACTGAGATTTGAACTTACATCATCTAGTGTTGTAGTTAGAGACATTACCACTGAGCTAATCAGGGCTGCGATTTACTTTTCCTGTATAATTGAGTTGGATACAATAATTGGATTACTGAAGAACAATTCATTTCATGTTGTCTTTAGTTCTGGATGCTGAAATAGCTTGCTGTCTCTAGTAACCAATCAGTGTACACAATCCAGTCTCACAGAAGTTCATTCATAATCTGACTAGCTCAGTTGTGACATTGCTGACTGTAAAGCTGAGTGACACGGACTCAAACCTCACATTAAACATGAATTCTGTCGAGGTAGCAGATATACCTAGTCAACAAGCACAAAACTTAGGTCCAGGACTTCTTACCGACTGTCTCTAACTAACTCTGACAACAGTGAATAGGCATCAGATTATTTTTTGTACAAATTATCTATTTCTCCTCACAGATTTAATACGTTTTTTTATTCTTTTCTTTTTCCAGCTTACTTGTAAAACGTACACCAGATGGTATCGGTTATCGACCAGAGTGTAAGTCTGTAATTGTGACTATTTATGAAGGTTATCTTCTAACATTATCCCTGGTTTTCTTGTAAACCGATATATGGATTATTTTCTTCTATAGCCTATGTGGTGACATAAACGTTGAATTGAAACTGTTTTCTACTATTCAATGTATCAAGAACTTCAAAATATTTATAATTCATGATATTCTGTTGTCTATTATGGATCGAGTGTACTGTGCCACAGCGCGATCACTTCTACTCTATGGCTGTGAAACATGATCATTAAATGTAGTAGACATAAGAGGGCTTCAGGTGTTTGACTGCCATTGGCTTCGTAGCAAAGGCCGTGTTTTCTAGAGTCACCAAGTGAGTAACACCGAAGTTAGGTGTAGAGTTTTAGGCAGGAGAGGTAAGTCCGTTGAGGCGGCTAGGGTACGCTTAGCCACCGTCTACCGAAGTAGGGTCAGGCTGGAAAACGTGTCGGAGCTGTTAGACTAAAACATGACGTGAATGCATGAAATCTTCGACTGTTGATTTGAGCCATGTAGGACGATGCATACTAGCCGGTTGGGGTCGACAGGACAAGAGAAACCAGTGGTTGGAGACTCCAGGTGATGTGGCTGAGAACCGATGTCAGTGGCGCAGATGTAGACACACATTATCCTTATCTTAACTGCTACACTTAATATCATCATCTCGTTCTTCCTTCCTTTACTTTCTACTTTCTACTTCTGCTTCCTTTGATGACTTTTATTTCATTCTTCATCTTCCATTTTATTCTCTTGTTACTTGATATGCTGATATGAGTTGCGGCAACTTGGATCGTTACTCAGTTATGTCTGATACCATGTTGATCTTGACGATGACGACGTTATAATCCTCCGATGAACTCATAAAGCTATCTATTTATGTTTTTCCCAAAGTTGTGCAAATCTATTGTTTTAGTACTGTCTTAAGGCAATGGAACGGAACCCACTCAGGTTCAGGTTTCGAACCCGCGACTCACTCAGCCGCAGCTCCACATGAACGTATTTAGTATGATCAAATTAATTTATCATTTTCTAGGTCGAATGAGTAGGTAAAATATATGTAACAGTATTGGATGTAGCTTATTATGCTGTTTAATTACTTGGGAAAACTAATATCTCGAAAGTTTTCGGAAACTAAATGTATACACTTCCGTCTTGGTTGTATTGTGTTCTCTGAGCTAGCTGGGTTGTTTAATCGTGAAGCTTTCATCGTCTTGCTAGACGACATCATCAGCACTAACTTCAGTATGAATTGTGACCTGTCAATATCTCTCTGTGAGTGATTTAGTGGCTTGCTCTGAAGATGTCGTCTGTGATTTGTTGTATCCTTCGATTGTTGTCATTGACTGACTACATAGACTTTCCTGTTGACTGTTCCTCTGCTCGACCTCTGACCTTCCTGTTGTCTATCACTTTTCTCATTGGTTGATAGATTGGGTCTATGTTTATGATTTCTGTATTGTCAAAACTGAATTCATATCCATTGAAATGAGCGATGAAATGTCATGATGTTTAATAGCCAATTGGTGCTGATGTAGACGAAGGCGAAGAGGGTGGCCACTTTGTCCAAATGTAGTGTTGACTACAGTTATTCCAGTTGATTTTGTAAGTGATATTCAGTTTGTCTTCTTTGCTTGTTGCATCCTTTGGTCTGCATAATAGTGTTTCCAAGGAATTTGTTGGTTTATGAGTGGCCACACCAATTTCACCAATAGGTCTCAGTAATCTTTCGATACATATTTCTAGGAGCAAAAGAAGTACTCATAATCAAATCTTCTGGTCTACTTTCTTATTTCAAGGGTTATCAGGATTTTCTTCTGTATATCTTAGAATTTATGAATAATAAATCTTTGTTGGTTATCTCAATGATTTGTCACTGCTTCTTAGTGACGCATCTCTAAACTTGATAAGTATATTGTGTATTATGATGTCTATATTTAAGCCATAGGTAAAGTAGCTACTGTATAAGTGTAAAACTTGGGTAATGTGGTAGAATGTAATTTCATAATAGATTTGTCTATTTAATATACAGCCTGTGGTATGATATAGAATTATTTAATTGAGTTTTGAGCATAATTTATTACTGCTCACAACCATATCGTATTCCGATTTCAGCACAGCGAAATGTATCATCCACATCCATCCAAAGGACCAGGCATTACTGTATGTGTAACGGTCCAAGTTGCCACAGCTCATATCACCCACCATATGAAATAAAAAGGCAGTGAAGTGCAAGATGAAGAAAGGAAAATTTGGACAAAAAAAATACTAAAAGAGAGAAACGAAGAATAAGGATAATATGCGTGTATGCATCTGTGCCACTGACATCAACTCTGAGCCATATCACCTAGAGTCTCTAACCATTGGTTTCTCTTGTCCCGCGGACCCCAATCGACTAGTCTGCATTGCCTCACATGGCTCAAACCAACAGTCAGAGACTTCATGCATTGGTGCTATGAGCCTTTTTCTAGCCTGAACCTACTTCAGCCAACATTGTGTGACGAGGGAGACGGCGACTAGGCATATGTAACACATGTCGGAACCAGCCATCTCAGTCGATGAAGGTTCACAACTGTGTCAACTGACTTACCTTTTCTCCCTAGAACTCTATACCTGACTTCTGCATTATTCATGTGGTGACATCACGGAATATACAGGCCTATACTATGAAGGTGGAGGCGGTCAAACACCTGAAGCCTTCTCATGTCTTCCACCTTCAGTGGCCATGTCATCCACATATCACCACCGTATCTTCGGGTTAAGGATGAAACATGTTCCCAGCTATCCTTGTGTTTATCTGCTAAGGTTGTGAATATTGGTGATCCTATTGCCATTCCTTCTATTTTTCCGATAGTTCTGATGGATAAAATTGAGCAAAATGATCTGATCTACCGAATTTTGTGCAGTGACTATGAGATCAAGTATATTGGGTCAGACTAACCGATCGGGGTTAATTTAGTCGAATATAGAATGACAAACCCCAATAGGACCAATAATGTAGAAAAAAAACTGGTCTATTGCAATGCTTGCATTGACACACAATTAGCTGGAGGAATGGAGAGATTGATTACTGAGTCTTTTTTTCATCGAATGCAACATTCAAAACGTGTAACAGGAATGACGCAACACCTATACCAGAGATGTGGAAGATTTTGCTACCAATAAAAACAAAGAATGTGGGGTGATTAGCCTATAAAAAGTCAGATTTCGAAAGCAGTGTGACTACATTAGTAAAGAGAAAGTAGCCTAATGGTTTTACTGCTACATACTTCTATGCTATCACACTCATTACATAGAAGGTGAAAATGTATCACAGGTTTATGCTCACATCATAATAAACTTATGCTGATAAAATGAGCCCATAAAGATTTGCGGTAAAACTAAACTTTAGTGATGCGGAGACCTTGAGAATAACCAATCAGGTTGAAAAGCCTTTGTTCAAGGTCACTCACTACGTCCAATCACTGTGTTTCTCACGTTACATAAAATTCTGACGTATTATGTTAATGATTACTTTGCAGGTTGGATATAACTTTCTATGGAGTAGATAGTTTAGTTGAAATAGATGAATGTCTTGTTCGGAGATTTAAATATATGTATGAGGAAGATGAGTAAAACGGGATTGGGTAAGTTATGTACATATGTCTTGGTGATTTACAGATTCTTGGTATATACAACCGTTACGCGTTACCCCCATCAAGCACTTTGCTGATCAGCCAACTAAGGTGTATACGAACACCGTCAAGAATATATGGAGTTGTCTTAGAACGTTTCTAGGACTTTTAACAAGACCATTAGGGGGGGTATGATATAGTCGCATATGGATGAGTGGCAATGCAGACAATTATATAATTGATTACATAGATGATAATCCAATTTCAATTTGATATTCATCATGGACTGACATAAGTTGGCGGAACATTGGGAACCTGAGAGCACTGGGCAGTTGCTTCGTCCTAGTGTGGGATTCGTCAGCGATGCGCATCTATGACCCCACCCCACTAGGGATCGAAACCAGGTCCCTCAGGTTCCGTGACCAGAACGTTTTCATTGAGCCACTGGGTTGGCGGAATCCAATGGTCCGTATTTCCAACTTCTGTCATTTCACGTTATAGAGCAACCATCACCTAATGTCATCGTTGAGTATTTATCCTTTTGTCCTTTTAATTTCGACCCTGATTGGTTGGTGCATATGCGAAAGTGATTGACCGTCACTATAGTTTATCACATCAGCATTGAAACCTAAGGGGTGGGGGGGGGAGGGGAATTAGCCGATCATAAATAAAGTTTGGATTGATTCAAACCCCACGGAGGAAACTCTTACTGATAGCGAAGTATATAGCTTGTGAAGATGACTGTTTGACATGGCTGCAAAACGTTATGACGATTAAATATAGAGCATTGTTAACTGTATTTTATAGATTGTCTGTAGGATAGCTAAACGTATATCCCAGTCAGTTTTCAGTTATTCTGACTGTACTATTCTTTCTCTTGTTTTGATTTGGCTTTTTAGTCATTGGATTTGAAGTGCCTAATCGATTTGTTGTTGGCTACGCTCTAGACTATAATGAACATTTCCGTGATTTACATGTAAGTTTTTCTTTGCTTACTATCTTGTGGTAAACTCTTAAGATAATTAATTGGTTGTATATTATATGTTTGTATTGTAGAGATGGATTTATAGGTGTGTAGTTGGCTTATTTGATATTTCTCTGAACTCAAGTATAGACTAGAATTCAGAGAATACCATCGTCTTCATCTTGAACCTGGCTCCACGACTGCCCATAGGCTTTCATTTCTTCCTCGTACCATCTCCTCTATGTCACCGCAACCTCGGACGCCCAACTCGTCGTTCCCCATTTTGCTTCCACTCGACGGCCTGACGCATGATGTCCCCGAATGGTCTTCTCAGTGTATGCCCCATCCATCTCAACATTCTTCAACTACATATTTGTTGGGTGATGGGTTCTTGCTTCGTTGGTTCGTCCCCGGAGTTCCTTATTGCTTATTCACATTATTCTGGCCGTCTAATCTCCATCTTCAGTATGAAGTGAGCGTAGGCGGCAGCTGTTGATGTGATGCATGTCTGCAGTTGGTTGGAAATACTTTTCGTAACACTCCGAATCTCTCAGTCATCACAGAAGCACTGACTAACTTGACTGAATTAGTGTTGAAAATCCGGATATTGTTCATGAGTGGAGTTCAGCAGATCTTCACACTGATTGGTTTCAAATTTATGAAGGCCTGTCTTAGTGTCCTGGCTGCTTTGACATCCTCATCTGTGCCTGTTCTCCCTGTAGTTGAAACGATGCTGACTAGTAGTTAGGTAGGTGAAAGAGACAACTTCCTTTGGATTTCTCCCGTTCATGGTGACTAGTGTTTGCTGTTACTGTTGTTGGTTGGGTATCTTCATCACCTCTGTCTTCTCTACGTTCACCTGAAGGAAGTTCCGTCTTTCTTCGCTACCCTGCCTCTTCTGTCAA
Organism: Heterobilharzia americana; assembly: GCA_944470555.2. Classification (NCBI taxonomy): domain Eukaryota; kingdom Metazoa; phylum Platyhelminthes; class Trematoda; order Strigeidida; family Schistosomatidae; genus Heterobilharzia; species Heterobilharzia americana. The sequence goes on from OX104130.1 coordinate 15,673,246, forward strand.
TTTGTTAGTTTTCGCCCGTAGATCTTCGAGCTTGTGCGACATTAGAAGTAAATCATCATGGGCGAAATTTAAATATTCTAGGGTCTTTTCAACGATAAAACAGCGTATGCCCCTCTTCTTGCTCCTTACAGTTGTATGTTGCATGATCCAGTCGAGTCGACCAGAATCAGGAAGATAATCGGTGATAGTAGGCGGTAACCTTGTCTTACTCCTGTCTCCTGTCTTCACTTCAAAGGCTGAGCTTTCCGTTATGAATCACTTGCCATTTAACCCTATCATATAGCATATAGCTGTTGTTGAATGAGGTTGATAAAGATTTATGGCAATAAAACCGTAGTGTTGAAGCAGCTGCCAAGTTCCATATCAACACGGTTACATTAATTTGGGTATCGTATGAGTTGGAAGATAACAGTAAAGGAGATAATAGCAAATACGAAGTCTCAGGAAGTTTTTTTTCTCAGTAGGCATTCTTTATAGGTGTGTTGGTAGTGGATTGTATGTGGGAAGGGATAGAAGGGACATAAAATTATTGTCACATAGCGATTAGATAATAAAATGTTAAAATTCTTAATCAATTTATGAAACTAAGGGTGAAAAATAAGAGGATAATGATAAGATTACAAACACAGATGATATTTACATTTATCCGGGTGACTAGGATGGAAACTATTGTGATTGTTTATCATTTAGACTGAGATTGCCATGGTTTGGTAGACTACTATTGATACTGAGTAATGATTGAAGGTGAAATAAAAATCTGGTTAACAGTTAGACCTCGTACCTTAGTTGGTAGAGTAGTGGACTCGGTGCTCTCTGGTTCGAATCCGTCCGCAGTCCAAAATTCCATTTCACCTTCAATCCATCATCTAGTATCACTACTAGTCTGCTAAACTAAGTCTATTATCTCAGTTAGTCAAATGATAATTAATATAATGCTCCGGATTGGAATGAGAAGTCCTGACTAGGCAACAGCCAGTGGGAATACGATCATGCGTCACGAATTCACATGGTAGTCGGGCAAAACAACCCTTAGTGATTGAAGGTGAAAAAAAATTTGATCAGTAGTCGAACTTAGTAGCTCAGTTGGTGGATTACCGGACTGGAGATCCTGTGGTTACTGGTTCGAATCCCTCCGTGGTCAAAATTCTCATTTCACCTTCAATCCATTACTCAGTATCAATATTACAGTTGTATGTGGGTTGAAGTTGAAGGTCATGGGAGGGAAAGGGAATGAACGAATATCTTCTGAATATATACATTAGTATAATTGTTTTTTATTTATTTATTATATGATACCATCGTTGATTGGACCGAATCGATCGGTCTCTATTAGCATATGAGCTCCCATGCGGATGCCTCGACGAAACGCGCATCCTGGATTCCATGGCTAGCCATTATCTATCATTAACATAAATTAGGTTTAAAAATCTTAACTACTATGGCTTCTGCCATGCTTAGCAATCGAAGACTCACAAACTTAAAGCATTGTGATGCGACTTTGTAAATAGTAGTAAATGCTGAGGTTTTGTCAATCTTATAGTGAGTATCTACTGGATGAGAGAGTATTGAACTTTTGAGGATTTCAATGTTCCTTTGCCTAACCACGCTGGACAGTGTTCAGTGAAGCAATGATGGACTTGCCGAGTCGTTCCACCTATGTAACTATCTCCATAGGAGCAGTTAAATTTATAAATGCATACAGATTCGGACCAGATTCGGAAGCTTATCCTTCAACTGTATTGGTAGCACATACAGCGAGTAGTAAATTTAAAACATAGTTCGGCGCCAAAAAAGGTTATCTGTATCACATTTCTAAGTTTCAATGTTAGTGTTTCTTCGACTGGATCTCTTTTGAAAGCTAAGGTTAGATATAATCGTTTCTTCTGTACCATTGAAGGCATTGTTTTCATTGTTACAGTTTTTACAAACTTTACAGGATAGTCTTTCTCGTATAAGGAGGTTCTGTATTATTCTTAATTCAACTATGCAAATGTTACTGGCTCGAAATATCACTGTACAAGAGGGGACATAAGGGGGATAAATGATCGGAAATGTGTACACTGACTGACCCATGATTTCTTACAATAAATACGGTGTGTGGTTCTGACATCTATCCGTTTTGATAGTAAAACATCCAGAAATGTCAGGGATTCATCTTTCTCTGTTTCACATATGAACTTGATTTCTGCTTGAGCACTATTGAATGTATTGAGAAGAATATCAGGATTAGTATCATTTCCGTACAGAATGAAAGTGTCATTCATATATCTATAATTGAAGGACAGTTTATCTGTCATACTGCATAGTGGTTCACTTTCCAATTTCACCATAAACATGTTGGTTAGAAGAGGACCTAGTAGGGAACCCATTGTCACACTTTCTATCTGACGGTAAATTTCTTTGTTAAACTGGAATTGTACATTCATTGTACAATAAAGGAGCAGCTCTCGTAGGGTTCCAAGTGGTAAACATACCTCCATCTTCTATAGAACGCACTAAAGTCCACGTTTTGTGTAGCAACTAAGATAAAGTTTCAAACCGAAAGTCTTTCTACTTGAAAAGTTTATTCCTCTTGTATTCTCAAAGTTCTAGAAATGCTGTACATAACACCTTGTTGTTAGCAAATTGCTACCGAACTAGATATCAATTTGTTCTTATTTGGAGTGATCACCAATGTCGAAGAAACTTACTGTCATCACTCATCCAGCTATCAGTAAAACTTCAATCTCAAATCCCCTATCATAATGTAGCAATTTCGACTAAAACAATAACTTTTTCTCAACTTATCACCATCCAAAAAACCTTTCTCACGTGGTAGAAACTCAAGGGAACAAGCATTCCAACTAGTGTAGCCCTAGGCAAATTTTTGCTCTAAAACTGGTCTTCAGTAATGCCACGGCCTACAATAGAGAGTGTAGTGGTTGAGTGTGTCAACCAGTTCACTTACCTGGGAAGTAGGATCAGCTCCGGTGGGTCAGTTGCCGATGAAATCTCTGCACAAATACAAAAGGCTCCATTGGCTTTTACCAATTTACGCCACCTATGGCGCCGCCGTGATATCCGTTTGTTTATTAAGGGTCGCATGTACTGCACAGCAGTCCCCTCTGTTCTACTATCTGGCTGTCAAACATCGCCATTGAAAGTGGAAGATATGAGAAGGCTTCAAGTATTTGACCACCGTTGCCCTCGTAGTATAGGCCGTATTCTATGGTGTCACCACGTGGGTGATGCAGAAGTTAGGTGTAAAGTTTTAGGGAGAAGAGAAGAGGTAAATCAGTTGATGAGGTTATGAACCTTCATCGATTGAGATGGTTGGGACACGTACTACGTATGCCCAGTCACCGTCACACAATGTCAGCCGAAGTAGGTGAAGGCTGGAAAAAGGCCTGACTGAGGTGGCCAGACTAAAACATGGCACCAATGTATGAACTGCCTGACTGCTGGTTTCAGCCTTGTGGGGTGATGCAGACTAGGTGGTTGGGGGTGTGCAGGACAAGAGGGGCCAGTGGTTGGAGACTGACTCTAGATGATATGGCTGAGAAGTGATGTCAGTGGTGTAGATGTATCCCCACACACTTTATAGTCATCTTAACGATTCTATATCGAATCTCACCATTTTGTCATTCTTCCCTTCTTTCTTCTCTTACTTTATATTTCTTTTGACTGTATTCTCTTATCTTCATCCTTCACCTCACTACCTTTCTACTTGATGTAGTGATATGAGGTGTGGCAAGTGGGATCGCTACGCTATAATACCTGGTCGTGTGTTGATATTGATGATGATGAGCTCGTTGAGTTATTGTAATGCACAAACTCGACTATTACATCAAAGTAGCCGCTAGGCCTTTGATGTAGTCGCCTTTTTTACTCAAATAGTCTATTACTATGGGGCTTTAGATAACACATGAAGTTTTGTGATAAGAATCAGGTATACAAGCAAACAATAATGCTTTCAATCAAATTCTCCTCAGGTTTAACTTTACTACATAGTTATATATATACAAACCAAATATTTTCACTTTGTCAGTCAACAATTACAAGTACACTTCATTCATCTACTTTTGTCGGTTTTTAGGAATTGTCAACCTTAGTATTTGTTGAATACCCGCATGATTGAGGGACCAATAAACCACACAATGGATGAGGCAGATGGAGATAGTACATTTAATAGATCGTGCCAAATTACCAATGCCTTTCGATTAATTAGTTGGAGGGTCGTGTTGGAGCAATGCAACGAGAAGTTCGTGCATCTGTATAATTGTGAGAGTACTAGTGGAGGTATGAGTGATGGAATTTCCAACCGCATATCGAAAGCCTGAGTGGTACACGCCAATCTGGACCACCTTTGGCGCCATCGCGACCTTATTCTGACTGTAAATGATTGAGTTTACAACGCTTCGATGCGAGAGGTTCTGCTCTGCAGCTGTGAAACCTAGTCTCTCCGAGCTGAGGGTGTGCGACGACTGTGTGTTTAATCATCGTTATCTGCATAGGATTGGTCGTATCCGGTGACAACACCACGCCAGTAATTGTGAGGTACGATAGCGTGTGTTTGCGCATGATGGAGAATGTCATTCAATAAGTGTTGTCATTTGGGAACACCGGCTTCGATGGTTTGGACACGGTTTACGCATGTCGTCCGAACGGCTTCCACACCGTTCATTGTTCGCCAAATCTGGGACTGGATAGAAGAAGTGGTCCGTTTATGATGTAGCGCTTGTGGGATGAAAGATAGTTGTATCAGGTTAGTATCTGTTGGTGCATCACGAGTCGCTGATTGGTGTCCAAGAGATCACGCAACTCAGTAGCTTGACACGTTATCAGATATGACTGAGAATGAAAACCAATGCCGGTGATGCTTTAGTTTCCTTCTATCTTGTACTGCAGAAAAGTAATGAATGTTTCGTCTTGAATGTATCAAGCGGTGTAGTCAAAGGAGGAGAGAGTTGAAGAGGACAGGTTATGTCTGATTGGGTGTTGTGTACTACTAGAAGCGTGCAGGCAATTTACATTTCCCAGATGTTCACATCATGGAAGGTTAGTTCTTTTTGAGGTACGTGAAAATAAAAGGATAATGTGTCACTGTAGAACTCATGGGACACCTGCTTGAGGTCTGTCACATATATCCTTCTTTGGATTGTTGCTATGCCATTGGATTGTTGTGATGCCCGGATAGATGAAAGAAAGTGAGCATATCTATATATATGTATATACACTTCACCCTTTCTTTCCTTCTTCTTCCTGATATCATCTAGCATATCTGCGTAATCAATAAAATGGGTAAACAAAAGTTCTCCGTGCCTTCTGCTTCGAAGTCACATTGAACCTAGAGCAATATATCCGACAGCCAGAATTACACAGAGACAGATGTTGCCTTTCCTTCTTTTTCTTCTGAACACAGTCTATTGACAATGTTTTCTCTCCAAGGATATGATTTTTTATGAAAATGAAATAATGTATACAAGCACGTTTAAGAAGAAAAACGAAGGAAGTGAACTCCTTCGTTATCATCGAACTTCTTATTCATTGCATCGTTTTTCTTTCTGTTCCGTTCTAGTAAGCGTGTATATTTTCTAGATAATCTTACTTTATGCACTTATATGTATTGTATAATTTCGTTTTTGTGAACTCTATGCGAATCATACAGTTTTTTTTAAATATGAGTGCTACGTTTTATGCTTCGGTGTGTTCAGTGTGAATCTCCGACGCTTCGCCTCCTTCGCCCATCCAGCCCAATCTTCATTGTGTTTGATTATTAAACTATGATTTTTCAATATGATTACTCATAGTAATAACATCATAATGGGAATAATTTTATGCTTTTACCATCTACTGAAATATGATTTTAATATTCTTTTCAATGCTATTAGATATTTTCGATAAAATAAAATAATAATTGGAAATAAATTCAACTTACTTTGATTAACGTCTGATTATTGTTGTTATTATTATTCTGTCCCATGGGTTCTTAATGGAACATAGAGCTTCAGTAGCACGCCCCCATTTCACTCTGTTCTCTGTAGTCTTTTGAACCTGACGCCACGACTGCCCACAAGCTTTCATTTCTTCCTCACATCATCTCCTCCATATCACCCTCTGACGCCCAACTCGTCATTTCCCATCTGGGTTCCATTCGAGTGCCTGGCCTGGCGCGTGATGTCCCCAGTCGACCTTCTCAGTGTATGCCCAATCCAACTCCACTTCCTTCCCTGCATATTTGTTGAGCGATAGGTTCTTGGTTGGTTCGTTCCCAGAGTTCCTTGCGGCTTATTCTCATTATTCTGTCCATCTGATTTTCAGTATCGAGTGAGCCAGAGTAGGCGGCAGCGATTAATGATTGTCTGTAGTTTGTTGGAGATGCTTCTCATGACACGACAAGTTTCTTAAGCATATAGCAGCATTGACTTGACGTTGGTGTTCAAAATCCGGATGTTGTTCACGCTTTGTGCTGATTGCAGTAGGTCTCCACAGTGATCGATTTCAGATTAATGCAGGAATCCTTGTATTGCTGTCTTTCCGATCCTCGTTTTGACATCCTCGTCTGTGCCACCTGTACTCGAAAAGATGCTGCCCTGCCTAGGTAGGTGTAGGTAAAAGAGACTACTTCCTTTAGGTTTCTCCCATTTAATAGTGTCTGGTGCTTGTTGTTGATGCTGTTACTGGTTGGGTATCTTCACCACCTCTGTCTTCTTTACAATCCCTTGAAGTCCCGTTTTCTCTGATTCATCTCTTCTGTCAACTTTTCAGTTTTTGCCTGTATATCTTCAAGCGTGTAAGACATTAGACATAAGTCATCATGGGCGAAATCCAAATCTTCTAGGTTCTTTTCCCCGGTCCAGATAGCGTATACCCCTCTTCTCGCTCCTCACAGTTTGTTGCATGATCCAGTCCACTACAATCAGGAAGATCATTGGTGATAGTAGGTGGCAGCTGTGTGTTACTCCTGTCTTCACTTCAAAGGCATCACTGAGCTTCCTATTGGTTCCACGTAACCTAACATTTAATATTAGATGAAATAATTTGAAGTAGGAAGAAGCAGTTCAGTGAAGGAAATCCTTCACCACGGATTTATTTCCTAAAGCTATACAGTTCCGATTATATTCAGTGAAACTCCGACACACTGACTAACTGGTGAATACATTCTCTGTGAAACCTGTAGAACCAGAGTTCGATCCTCTAGGACGTGAGATCATAAGCGTGTACTACTGCGGAGTACCGAATCACGACGAAATAGCTATCCTCTCCTCACAGTTTTCTAATGGTTATCTTTGAACTCATGTCACTCAACCGGTGATGAACACTAACTTAAAATGAAACTTCCCATTAACTTCAAACTACAACAGTAAGTAATCTTTAAAAATCGATACATGGTTTTATCAGTAGGGTAAAATGTTGAAAAGTAGATATGAGAACATTCGCTAATCAATATTATTCATTAACACACGAGGAACATGATAACACTAAGCAACAATATTCTAGTAAGACAAGTTTAAACTGAGGTTGTGTGATATGACCGATAATCAAGAATTGTAAATCGGACGAAAATATACTACTAGTAATTGTAGTAGGCGTTGCTGATAAGAATGGATATAAGTAGTATATGTCGAGAGGGTGGCAAGAATCATAGGGAATTACCAGCACTGAGTAAGGATTCTGCCAAGAACAACGCCAGGGATAACACAGGCGTATTACAGTGGATGTTGCTGATAAGAATATATGAAGAGCAAATCAAGAGAGAAACACAAGAGGAAACGAAGCACATTTTGTAAATGACAGGTTTAGTGCAAGGTGTACCTCATATGTAACGACTACGGTTCCAATTTCTGTTCATTAACACTCTTTCCGTCATGTCTGTCTTTTTTTTCCTTCAGTAATAATGAGAAACAAAGTAGGCTTGAAATGCAAACGAAACTGGGGACAAGTTGACTTGAGAGTGACCGATATTCATATGTCTTATTAGTTAACCATACTAGAGTCATGGTAAAAAAAGAGACTGAGCCAACTGTTTCTGTATGCACACATCTGGTTTCAAATTATGAATTGTCAGATATTCGAAGTGGATATTTTGACCACATATTACGAAGTAGATGAGTTGGTGGGTATTCTTGGCCTTTTACTAAGTTATACCGGGAGAAGTCCTTGAATGCTGTGAAGAATAAGCCTAGATGAACGACATAAATGCCTAGCTTCACATTAGCAGATGAAGTGGTAAACGCACATTGAATTGACTATACTTGACAACATATCCTTCACGATGCGGCATATTAGATGGAGACATTGATATGTTATTCTGAGATTTGTTGCACGAAACACCTTCCGAATTGATCTTTTCACATAGTTTACCAGAATATCGTCGGCAGTATCCCTCTTGAATACTAAATTCAAGAACAATATCCTCTTGGAAACGGCGTTGGTGTTTGACAATGATAGAAAACGATCTAAATGTAAATCAATATTTTAAGTCATCAGTCATTAAGGTAGAAGTTTTTGTATTTCATGTTGCTGTGTGGTCGGGAAAATCCCTATTGGATAATTTTATCCCAAGGCTGACCAGTCAGAATAAGCTATTTAACTTATGACTTTATGCTTTTATATGTTGATGGTATTGTTGAAAGTGAAAATAAAATGAATACAACCCTAAAATTAAATTCTCCATATGTCTCAAACTACGACAGTAGGTAGTGTTAAAAAAATCTATACACGGTTTTATCAGTCAGGTAAAATGTTGCAAAATATATATGGATAAATCTGAAAACCAGTGTTATTCATTAATTTACAAGGAACATGATAACAGTAGGTAATAATATTCTGTTATTAAATGATAGGGCCTGGTTAACTAGTCCACTAGTTACTAGCCTAGGTAAAGAGGAGGTTGGGTGTAGGGCTAGCAACCCTACCACGTAAAACCAACCCAACCACTAAAGAAACTTCAAAGCACAAACAAAAAATAAAAACAAATTTATTCCTCACTGGAATCGGGGAGAAAAATGATGCTGGTTGGTGAAAGCCTTCGGGAAGCCAATTGGCCGGTGGTGACACAGACAAAGAAGTCAAAGCCAGCCAAGATCGGAAAGACAGTAAGACAGGCGTTCATTAACCTGAAACCAATCAGTGTGGAGATCTTCTGCACTCAGCATAAAGAACGAGATCCGGATTATCAACGCCAACGTCAAGTCAGTGCTTCTGTATGGCTCACAGACTTGGCGCGTTACGAAAGGCATTTCCAACAAACTACAGACATTCATCAACAGCTGCCGCCTACGCCCACTCGATACTGAAGATCAGATGGCGAGAATGATAAGAATAAGCAACAAGGAACTCTGGCAGGCTGGCTGGCGACGAACCAACGAAGCAAGGGCCTATCGCTCAACAATTATGCAGAAGAAGGAAGTGGAGATGGATTGGACATACACTTAGAAGGCCGATTGGGGACATCACGTGCCGGGCCGGGCCCTTGAGTGGAACCCAGATGGGGAACGACGAGTTGGGCGTCCGAAGCGAGGGTGACGTTCATGAGATGATGTGAGGAAGAAATGAGAGCTTGTGCGCTGTCGTGGATTCAGGTTGAAAAGATTTCAGAGAAGCGAGTGGAATGGAGGCGTTTTGCTGAAGCCCTATTTTCCACTAAGAACCCAAGGGACTAATAATAGTAATAATAATAGACGGTAACTTGCCGTTTCCATACTGCGGAAGCAGTTACTGACTAGAGAAGCCGGTCTGTAACTTCGCAGAAAAGAATATCTTCTCCAGCGATTTGGCCACCTGGTTCTTTAGGAGGTTCGCTGCAGCATTACCGTTGAGACCAACGTTCATAAACAAGATCTTTGGAGTACTAGTACTGGAGTACTAGCTCTATATTCCTTTCTTAATTTCAAGTTATTCTCAATAAATCTGGATGGGTTTCCATTTTGTATTGGAATTTCCCATAATTTGTCCAATTAATTATCGAAAGTATCACTTGTAAAGGTTTTTCTGATTCTGGATGAAGCAGATTCCTTTCTCTACTGACAGATACTCATCTGTTGAAATTCAGCTATTGTCACTTTCACATTGGTTTTTTAGAAATCGATCTCTGAAGAGAATCAGTCATCTGGTCTCCGTTTCAATAAGACATCAAGAAAGTGAAATTCTCAGTTCTCAAATTCTGATGTGAATTTCGTTTTAGGGTGGTGACCATTGAACTTTCTTCTAGTTATAGTTCCAATATCTGTATTTTAATTATATGTGATGGATGTATCACCTGTATGTCTTTTATGTTGGTAAAAACTATTGAATGTTGAATAGAGAACACTATTCTGTAGGTTTACCATAAAGCAATCAGTCAGCAGCTGTCCAAATGGTGACCCCATCTTTTTGTCTGTATGGCTGATTGTTAATTTCGAATTACACGTTGAAAGTACATCTTAGAAGTAATTCCTGTAAATAAGCGCTTCAGGATACCCATATTAAATAGCATTATCTTCAATGAAATCACATAGAAAATAGATAGTTTCAGTGAGTGGGACATTAGTGAAGAGAGAAACCATATCCAGAGAAACCATTCACATATCAGACATTATTATTAACTGAATGAATCCAAACACTATGTGCATTTAGCTGTTTTCTGACTACTTGAAGGGCGTCTAATAGACACTTGGTAATAGCATGGTATTGTGAATTGTTCATGTCCAAAATTGGATACAGGGGAAAATCTTCTTTGTGTACTTCCGGCAAACCATATAAGCGTGAAGTTGCAGAACCACAAGGTTGCCGCTGCTCAAATGATTTGAGACTGATGGTAAATTAATGCTTCATTTTCTTCCAAATCTAAGTGAATTTTCGTTCAATCTACTCAGTGACATTATTTTGAGCAAACTCTTTAAAAATATTCACACTTATCTAATAAGATAGAGAGTATTGCCGCGTTATGGCCAGGCGATCCATGGGGACAACATCAGCGTCTTTTTAGGGATGAACTAGCTGCAAATCTATATTTTTCAAAATCCCACGTAGTTACCTTCAATTATCCTTTGTTAACTATGGTTTATAATGTAGTTTCTTATCAAGATATTCATGACAGTAATTAAAGACAGTTGATTTGAATTATACAGGTCTCTTGTTTGAAACTAGTAGTAGGTCATTTTTTGTTATGAATGGATAAGAGGTAGCAGTGAAATCTAAGATACGTGTTTCGTTCTACTTGGGGCACATCAGCTTTGTGTGCCTAGCGTTCCTTGTGCGACGTTGTTCCAACTAGTAACAATAGATCGTTTGCTTGGTTGATCAGATTTTTAAATTGGATTTTTATGTCTAAATCATAGGCAGCTGCTGAAGTATCGTAGTTTTGTCCTACAATTTCTGTTCTTGGTGTTGAACTTAAATTGTGGTCGTCTATCACCAACTTCTTTGAAGGCTTCCAACTTCATTTGATAGGTAGGTTCCTCGTACTAGACAGCCTGATGGTGTGAACCTACATCTGCTTCCCTTCTCTATCTGATCTTGTGTCCAGTAGGCTGGTTGCATCTCCACTTTCTTCACATTGAGATGAAGTCGATCTGATTTCTAGTGTAGTGTGTCCTGGTGTCTGGTGAAATCAAATGCATGTGGCTGCCTTGTGAATATCTTTGTGTTTGTACACACTGCCTGACTCCAATCGCTAAATCGTTGAATGTACAGAAATATGCAAACAGTTTTCTGTTCTTATTCATCATTTCACCAAGTGCTTGTTGACCCATGATTGTTTCTCTTCCTGTGTTATCTGCTCCCAGTTTGGCATTCGTGTCACCCCACCCATTGGAATTTTGATGTCGTCAACTGTGGTGCAGTCTTGGCGAGTGTTGATTACAGCTGTCTGTAGAACTCCTCCTTTTTCTCTTGATCTGCATTATTTGTAGGTACGTAGCGTAGCACTGAATGATTGTGACTTTCTTTCCTTTTAAGTTGAACCTTGCTGAAACACTCGAAAACTTGGAGCATTGAATAGCTGTGTCGTTCTAGTACAGGAGTCCTAAGCAGTTCGCGCGCATGATCCCACCTTGTTAGGGCTCGAACCAGGACCTTCAGGTTCCGTATCCAGCACGTTGTCATTGAGCCACTGGGTCGGAATCCAATGGTCCACATTCCCAAAAATACCAAACAATGAGATTGGCTGGTGGTTACGCTATGTCGTGAACTGACAGAAGTTAGAAAATTTTCAATGTTGCTTACTGTGAGTGGTGTTCCCCATGGAGCCGTCCTTTACCCCTGTCCTTTTCCTTCCTTTCTGCATGACTTAACACCTTCAGCTAGTATCGATTTCATCAAGTATGCTGATAACCTAACAGTTTTAATACCTGTCTCCTCTTCAACAGATCGTTCCTAACTGAATGATTTCCTATATACTGTGTTAGACGATGATCCTCACGAATGGTCTTCTACTTAATTCTTCAAAATGCCAAACTACAAACTTCAGTTTCAGACGCAAACACAACGAGTATAAACTGCTTAGGTCTCATGATTCCTGTTCTATTGATAGTTATGCGTTGTGTGTGTTTTTCTTGGAACCTTTCTTGGTCCTCCCATATCTTACTAATTTCTAAAGGAATTTTCTGCCTAATTTTCTATATTAGGAAGTTGAGAGTATCTGTATTACTCACCCTTTCCTCTTATGTTTTATAAGCTCTTACATGTTGCCTGTTCTCCTCTATTGCTCCCATTTATTTTTCCTGGGTTACTGAAAAAAGACTATGCTGCTGTATTGCGTAGAAGTCTGAGGATTATCAACAGAACTAGTAGTGTACTCTTAAACCTGCTAGTTAAAACTGTTGTAGACAAACATCTCAACTCATGTAAACATCTGGCAGGAGTTATTTTATCAGATGACTAACATTCTCTTCACTCAAAGCTCTCTACGTGTTGGTCATCTGGAAAGATGAGGAGCAAGTATATAAGACTCTATGCATGTACTACAAAATATAAAACCTCTACAATACTATAAGTATTTAGCTCGTCTGCTGTGTAATGAAGAAAGTATTAGAAATGAACCAACACTAACCAACTTGTTTTTGAAAGCAAAGTGAAGATGAGCGTGTTACTTTTTACATATTATGAATCGATTTGCTTATATGATTGTCTACCGAAACTGAATATCTTGATCTTGATATATCGATCATAACAGTTTGTATACAGGTGAAATGGTCTTTACAACAGACATTCCTTCCATTTGTTTGGATTCGAACTCACTTGTCACTTATAATCTAAACTGGTTGTTTGTGATCACTTGGCTAGATTGAACTACAGAAAAACAGAGTGAGTACTAACAAAATGATGCTGGAGACTTTTACCTTAAGATGAAGATGATGACTGTTCGGCATTCTTCTCTGGATTCCAACAAACTATGCAAATTTATAAAAATATTTCTCACTATTACAAATCTTTAAAGTGCACTCTTCTGTGTTAAAAAGGTAGACATAGTTTCACAGGAGATCATTTACTGGAATCATCCTACATTTGTAACCTTTGCTCCCAGTAATTAGCTGAAACGGTTTCAAATAATGTCACATGTAAACAGTACATATGAATCGGTATATATATATATATATATATATATATATATATATATATATATATATATATATATATATATATATATATATATCACGATATTGCTTATAGTCATGGTAAAAATACCAACCATGTCAGGTGTGCCTCTTTAGATTACACGTCCTCATTTGATTCGGTCCCAAGACCTCTTCTCATGGACAAGTTAACCGAGACAAATACTGAGTCTTGGATAATCAGCTGGCTGCATTCCTATTACTCTGATAGGAAAAAATATACGGTTCACACAGGAAAGCACTTCACCTCCTTGTTTACTGTGACTGGTGTTCTCCAAGGAACCATCATTTACCTATGTCTTTTCTCACTCTTCCTGCATGACCCAACATCTTCACCCGGTAGTATTTTCATCAGTTATGCTGATGACCTGACACTTTCCATACCTATCTCCTCTTCAACAGAGTGTTCTCAACTGAATGATTTCCAATCTCCTGTTATATCATGGTCATCCATGAATGGTCTTGTAATGAATTCTTTGTGATGTCAGACTAGAAGCCTTAGTTTTAGACGTGAACATAACCTATGTAAACTGCTTATTTTTCATGGTTCCCGTTCTATCGATAGTTACGCATTAGAGAATGTTACCAGTGAGATTATTGTTTGTGTATGTTTTTCTACGGATGTTTCCCGGTCTTCCCTTATCTTGGTAATTTCCAAAAGAATATTCCACCCCACCTACTATATTAGGAAGTTGAAAGTATCTCAGCCTGTCTTCTTGTGTTTTATAACCTCCTACATGTTGCCTGTTCTTCTCTACTGCTCCCTTTTATTCATTAGTGGGTTGCTGAGAAAAAACTTTGCTGGTGTATTGAGTAGAACTTTGAAGATTATCAACAGAACTCATGGTGCACCTCAAACACTCTAGTTGGAACTGTTCTGGACAAATATCTTAAGTCAGATGAGTATGTGGCAGGAGTTGTTTTATGAGATGACCAACATCCACTTCACTCAAAGGTGTGTGTGTCGGTTATGAGGAAAGAGGAGGAGCAAGTGCATAGGAGTCTATGCATCTACTACAAAATATAATAACTCTACAATACCGTAAGTATTTCAGGATTGGGAAAGCAAGACAGGCTTTCATTAGCCTGAAACCAATCAGTGTGTAGATCTACTGCACTGCACTGCACTACACTCAGCATAAAGTGTGAACAGCAACCGGATTTTCAACACCAATTCAGTGAAGTCAGTCAGTGCTTCTATGTGATGGTTCAGAGACTTGACACGTTATGAAAGGGATTTCCAACAAACTACAGACATTCATTAACAAGTGCTTACGCTGGCTCAATACTGAAGAGCAGATCAGATGGCCAGAATAATGAGAATAAGCAAGAAGGAACTGTGGGAACGAACCAGTGAAGAAGCTATCACCCAAGGAATAAGCGGTGGAAGTAAGTGAAGATGGATTGGGTTGGGCATACACTGAGAAGACCATTCGGGATATCACTCGCCTAGCCAGGTCCTCAAGTGTGACCCGTACGGGAAGCGATGAGTTGGGCGTCGCAGGTGAGAGTGACATGGAGGAGATGATGTAAGGAAGATATGAGAAGTTGTGGGCATTTGTGGAGGCAGGTCCAAACATTTGCAGAGAACACAGTGGAATGTAGGCATGCTACTGAAGCTGTATGTTCCACTAGAAACCAAAGGGACAAATAATAATAATCAGCTTAAGTATTTAGCTCGTCTGCTGTGTGATGAAGAGAGTGAGAGAAGTGAACTCTAACAGTAATCAACTTCTGTTTTTGAAAGCCAACTGAGTGAAGATGTGCGTGTTACTTTCTATGTATTATGAATGTAATAGCTAATGTGGTTGTCTACCTCAATTGACTGTGGATTTTGAAGAAAGTTGTCGATGGAGCAAGTATTCTTATCTCTTCTTCATGTAATTTCTACTTAATTTCATTTTGTTATGTATACATGTGAGCCTGTTTCTGTCCACCAATTGATGCTACATATGACATACTGGAAATTCTGTAGAGTATCCCTGAAATGCTTTTTAACTGTATTATCATCTTAGGATTGTCAATATGGCTGGGATTAGAGTGGTATCTGAAGGCAAAAACAAATTTTGCCCCGTTTAAAGTAGCCTATCAAGTTTATCAAACAAAACAGTTTAGTCTTTCAAATTGTATGCAATGACTAAGGTCGATTTAACCAGTAGTGGTCAATTAGGTTGGCCAAACACAAAAATCTAATTACATCTATATATAATGATCAACTTTTACAAAATAAATAATTTAGAAAAGAGCCGAGCTATAGCCATATAGGCTGTTACATACAATAGGGTGGAATACAATGACAACTAGGAAAACAAACATAGATAGGTAGAGAGAAGAAGATTGATAACTGAAGCTTTGATAATCAAAATGAGGTTTAAATATTCACTATTATCTGAATAAGAAGATAATGTTTCACTCTAGAAGGAGGATGGGAGCTGGTTATATATTTGCTAATCGTAAGACGATAGAAGTTTACAGTTTATTTATTATTTATAAATTTTTCTAGGTATAAATTTCTTGTTGCTAGGTGGTGTAGTAGATGACGCTCTGGCGTTTGAAGCCATCGCTCCCGAGTCGAAATCCCGGTGGGAACATCATCAGCTGATGAGTCTCAAATAGGAGGAAATGTGCATCGTGGATTCCACTGCTATCCACTATCCATAAGTTTCTTGAAGTACGTTCATTGAACTGACACAAAAGTTATTAGTGTTTTCTATACACCTATTTCTCAACGTATATTTAATCCAGGGTGCTAACTTAGACTAAAATGAAAATTAAGGTCATAGTAAGATCTAAACTCTTGATCTGTTGTCGAATCCTCACATTTTCTCAATAATATATGTGTAAAGTGAGTAACTGTGGTTATAAACAATGTTTAACAATATCTATCCACTTTTAATGGATATAATAAGTAAAGGATCCAACCTTATCATTCTTTAACCTGCGAGTTTTCTAAGTATTTACCAGTGGTGTTAGGCCCAGTAAGAAATCACTCAAAATCTCGACTTACCGATTCTTATAACTTAAAGCATAGATTACACGACATACACTTAGACGACAGTGATAAAATGGTTAGTTTTGACATATCTAGCCTTTACACAAATATACCGATCGACATGGCTCTGGAGGCAGTTAGAAATGAGCCTACGCATATCTAACCATAAGGTGCCGATCGAGGAAATCATGCTAAGAGTACGACAGTGCCTGACATCCATAGTTCTTAAGTTTAAAAATATACAAATTGAAGGTGTTGCCATGGGATCACCAATATCCCCTTATTGTCGCAGTCATATTTATGCATAGTTGGGAACAGATGGCCCTTCAAATATTTAGTCCTACTCCAAAGATATGATTCTGATATGTAGATGATACGTTTACAGTACTGAAATCGGAATACATCAATAGGTTCTTGGCACATATAAATTCAGTAGTGAATTCAATCCAATTTACCTGTGACTTAGAAGGTGAAGAAGGTGAGCTAGCAATGTTGGATTGGAAGATTAAACGAACACAAGAAGGAAGTTTAGAGACTAGTCTCGTCTATAAGAAACCTACCCATTCGAATCACTACTTACACTTCGAATCCTCTAACCCCATTTCAGTTAAAGTAGGCCTAGTTAAATGTTTAAGTGATAGAGTTAAAAAGGTTACTAGCAGATCGGAAAATCTACGGCAAAAAATTAGACACATCAAGAATACCCTAGGCCTCAGTAATTACCCACCAAAATTTATCAATAAATTCATAAGGAATCGAAAGAAAAATATTAGCAATGCAGTAGTAATAGTAATACAGGTGTTATTAATAATAATCCCACTACTAATGGTAATAATGGTGGCAGGGTTAAGAGAGAATTAAAAGCCTCTAGTGTGTTACCATACAAGGAAGTCACCTCAGAAGCACTACGTAGAATTGTCAATAAGGCTGTTGGGATTAAAGTGACTGGCATTTAAGCCAACAAACTCGCTTAGAAACAAGCTTTGTAGGTTAAAAGTTCCTACCGTTGGAATTCAACAAAATAATCTGGTTTACCGAATTCGTTGGAACGATTGCGAGGTCAGCTATCTAAGTGAAAGCAGTCGACCAGCCAGGGTCGATTAGAATAACAGAGAACAAAAACTTAGCTAAATCAAGATTAGTAGATCGTAATCAGATAAAAAAACCGAGAGAAAAACTCGTCCATAGCTCTTCATGCGATGACACACATTCATACAGTAGGGTGGAATAGAACGACAGTGTTGAAAACTAACGTAGTTGGGTGGAGGCAAGGAGAGATTGATGACCGACTGGATTTTTGTTTATCGAATCAACACCAAATACATGCAATAACCGAAATGATTCTACATTGTCCGAGATATATGGAAAATTCCCCTACCATTATCATCACAAGGGAGGAGAGAGAATTAAGACTATATAAACTCTGTCAGTGATGGATCGTGTCTAGCAGTGGAATCCAGGATGCAGATTTCGTCTATTTGGAACTCGTCAGCTAGATGTATCTGCGACATCATGATATGAAAACAATCATACTATATAAACTCTATCTCAGACTTGTGGAGTTACCTAATATGAATATGGACAATAAATTGTGTCAAAAGCGTTATTGAGTAAATGATACTGTTTGTTCACTGTGTGTATGACATTTCTAATAAACTGACTAGAATGAAATTTCAATCTGCGCCAGTGCCAATGTTTCACTTTCATATTTCATCGAAGACAGTAATCAATTTTCGTGTAATCTTACATTCTTTTTGTCTGTCTATCATACAGCTGAAGAAAAGTGATTTTAGTAATGCTTACTCATTACTTCTTAGTAAAAATCTATAAAGACTAACTTGTTACTTATTTCAAGTTTCTTTCCAATAGATCAGCTTCACTTCTGATTGGTTGATCCTACAAGTCATGGTAGCTTCTCTTTAGAACTTCATTAGTGTTTCTTAATGAGGATACCATTACTAGGATGAAATATCTTGAAATGAATAAATCATAATAAAGCTTATAACAAAGTTTCTAAACTGTTTGAGAAGAGACTGAGATTAGTCATCACTTTTACATTCATTCTGGCATCTTCAGTAGTTCTATTCTCAGTCTAATAACTGATACTCAACAAAGTGGAAATCCTATTTTTGAGGGGGTTGTGGAGATTTGGAAATATTTCAAGTTGTTATTCATCGAAGACTGACATCAGTTGGAGGAACAAAGGAAACGTGGGAGCACTGGACAGCTGTTTTGTCCTAGTATGGGACTCCTCAGCAGTGTGCACCAACGACCCCACCAGCAGGGGTCGAGCCCGCGACCTTCAGGTTCTGCGGCCAGCGCGTTACCATTGAGCCACTGGGTCAGAATGCGGTTCTCCATATTTCCAACTTCTGTTAGCTCACGATATAGCGCAAACCGCCACCCAGTGTCATCGTTGAGTATATGTCCTCACGGCCATCAGGCTTTGACTCTACCGGTCACGACTTGTCATTGGAACTTCGGGAATACTTCTCGGATTCTGACCCAGTGGCTCAATGGTAACGCGCTGGCCGAGAACCTGAAGGTCGCGGGTTCGACCCCTGCTGGTGGGGTCGTGGGTGCGCACTGCTCAGGAGTCCCATACTAGGACGACACAGCTGTCCAGTGCTTCCAGGTTTCCTTTGTTCCTCCAACTGATGTCAGTCTACGATGAATAACAACTTGGAAATTCTATGTTAGTGTTTATGGATTAAAGGTAGGACTTTCCTACATCCTACGTTTTAATAAACCATGACAATAATGAATAAAAATTGGCTTATATACCGGTTTCTCATTAGCATAAAGATTTGGGGTCAGAATAATTTCCAAAGGAGGAAATAAAGGAATATCCTTTGTGTAGGTGAAAGCGATACAAATTACATTTCAATTATATCTTGTACCTTCTGTGAACAATACAAAATATAGCCATTTCACTCATCAATTAGATATACATTAAAGATGTTATTATTAATATTTATAGTAAGGATGAGCAGTAGCTAGCAGTGGAATCCAGGAAGCACACTTCATCCTATTTGGGACTCGTCAGCTGGATTTACCTGCCTCCCAGTGCGCAGTGATGTTGTTCCCACTGGGACTCGGAATCGGGAGCGATCGCTTCAAACACAAGTACGTTATGCACTACACCACCGAGCCACGTTAGCCACTTCTTATGCGATAGGTATACTTTTAATGTTATTGCTTGTCTTACACCATCGTTGATTGGATCGAATTGATCAGTCTCTTTTGGCATATGGGCTCCTGTGCGGATGACTCGATATTGCCTGTGTTTTAATTATGTATAGTAACGATGGATAGTGGCTAGCAGTGGAATCCAGGATGCGCAATCAACGACAGTGTAGTACAAGCAATAATAAGTATTATTATTATTAGGACGCAAACATGGTACAGCAAGGGCACCAAGAAATGCGCCACTCAAAATTGTAATAACAACAGTGAGAAGATATAAAGCGGCGGAAAGTAGATAAAAATAACACACATTAAGAATAGAATGATTAGAAAGGCAGTCCATTAAGGTATATTCTAAACGAAACAATCATTACTTTGCAGCAGCAGAAAATAGAAGGAAGCTACATCATCACTGACACTGGTTTCCATTTTGACACATATCTGATAACGTCTCTAGCCACTGGGTTGTGTGATCTCTTGGACCCCAACACATATTGAAGCCACCAAAGCCAGATGACTTCACTTACTAAATAACCATCTTCATCATGCCCAAACACATACCACTTACATGGTGTCGTCATCGGATACGACTAATTCTACGGAGAGAACTATGATGCGACACACAGACTAACGTCACGATAGGGCCAAAGGTGATTCAAATTGGCGTTTGCCACTTTGAATTTCTATGTGAGGTTGAAAATTTCATCTCTCACACCTCCACTAGCACTCACTCAGTTACCCAGATACACGGACTTTTCGGCTACTTTCAGCTGCTCACCATCAACGGTGAGCGAAGGCACAGAATTCTTCAAATCTTGTAAAAGTACGTTGGACTTCGATGGCGTAAAACACATACCATGCATGCGGACACTGACCGCCAACTGATTAAGTGCGACTTGAGTAGCCTGTATATTTTCTCCCAGCAAGACCATATTGTCCGCATATTCAAGGTCCAATAGCCTTTCTCCGGATGTTAGATCTACACCACCATCACATAACTCCTTCAGAACTGTTTCACGAATGTCATAGATGACAAAGTTAGAGAGAAATGGAGAAATCAGGGCACCCTACCTAACTTTACTGCTGGTTTGGAATAATGGAGACAGGTGACTGTGTGCCCTCACTCTACCTGAGGTGTTATTATATAGGAATTTCAGTATGTCAATAAATTTCTCAGGTACGCCGCTCTCTAACAGACAATTCCAGAGTACAGCTCTGTCCAATGAATTGAAGGCAGCCCTGATGTCAAGAAACACAGCGATTGTTGACCTGGAATACGTGTAGCGATGTTCAGACATCTGGCGGAGTGCAACACACGATCAATGCATCCACGAAATGAACAAAATCCAGCCTGCTTCTCGCGTGTTTTGCAAAGTCTGGGAAGTACGACAGCAGTCAATAATTTAGACGCGACTGGTAACATACCAATAACTTGTTGATTATCACATACTTTATGTAGATCCTTTTTAAACAGTGGAACAACGATGGCTTCATTTCAGAGTGATGTAACAATCTCAGTATGCCACACCTTCTCAAATAAACTAGTCAGTTCCCTGACTAGAGTCGTTCCACCATGCAGCCGGGGGTGAGTTGTCCGGGCTGGGTGCCTTGTGGCTCCCTATAGACTACCGCTTTGTTGAGTGGGTCAGTGTTAACTGACTATGGAGAACGATAAAGTGAAACTGACGATCCTGGAGCTACGGACCAGTAGGACTGTATTTCGAAGTAATTTGCCTAGCATTCCAGACATCTCTGAACATTGTTTATCTGTGTACCATCTACCTCACAGACCACCTCACTAACACCAATCTTCTTTCTGCCAATGCCTCGGATGAGCTGGAACAGCTTCTGACCATTGTTCAGTCCATCTACTGCTTTCATCTCATCCGCTAATTCATCACCAAGCCTCACGGGCCTTGAGTAGCTGTTGTGTTATCTTGTCCAAACCAGTGTACTTGCTATCCGCCGAAATGGTCCGATGGAAGCCGAAAAGTTTCAGTGAGGTCGCAAATACCCACTGTTTATTAGCAGGAGATTCTTTCAAGCCACAAGCGGCTTCGATCATTATTTTCACGGTGTCTTGCAAATGCAGCCAGTGCTCGACTACCCTTTCTGGAGGATCTTTAGCCACCCTTAAATCCAACTGGGTTTGGTATTTAGCCGCAGTTATGGGTGCAACTAATTTACTTGCATCGACCTATTTAGGACAACGATTTTCATGACTACCAAAATGTTAGGCTAGCTTAGCACACACTGAAGCACGATCAGAGTCTAGACAAGTACCCCATATGGAGCTGCAGTTCTGTATGCACTCATGTCAACCGTCGCTAGTTTCTATATGATCCATTTGAGTTCATGCTTGAGTGTCAGAAGGAGTACGCCATCTAGCACAACGGCGATGGCTGTGTCAGAAGTTGGGGCTGGTTAGAAATAGGTTGGGATCTGTGCAAAGCTGAGGAAGACAACCCCCATTATTCTACCTGCAGCCAACTAGTCCTCACTGACCACCTAAATGACTCTCCTCTCAGTCTAGATACCCTACTTGCGAATTAAAGTCCTCAGTTAGCAATTTGATATCTGTCAAGAGCAGTTGATTGAGAAGGTCACTCAGTTGGTTGTAATTTTGAATCCACAGCATTTTCTTTTTAGTTTCTCCAGGATGACGCGGCCTAATATTTTGCTTGCCTTGGGTGGACAGCACCATGATTCCGCGCCAATTCTTGAAAAGACTTACGTCTCCCTTGTTTGGGAGTTTGACAAAGTAGCCGTTCTTTCACTCGATAGGTACCTTTCTTTCCTTCCTTCGAAACCTTGTGCAATAGTGGTGTAAGCATGTCCATTGCTGTTGTTCCTGCGTCCGTTTTCAGTGCTTCTGTTGGAATTGCATCTGGTCCTGGTGCTTTCCTGGATTCCAGCATTTATAAGGCTCTCACGACTTCTACTTTTGTCTGAGGGCTTGCGTTCACTGATATTAATGTACTTCATACAACCTATTTATTAACGTGGATGTAGATGTCATTTTAATGGACTTTACTACGGTGTTCAACAAGGTACCTCATTCCAGGTTACTTGAGAATTTGGAAAGTTTTGGAATTACTGGAAATCTGCTTGTATGAATTACAGGGTTCCTAGTTGGTAGGAGGCAAAGAATAAGGATCAATTCTTAATTCTTTTCTTGGTAGAGAGTGGAGTACTGGAGGGCATAGTTGTGAGGCCCTGCTGTTTCTCCTAAACATAATGAGCTACTGAACATCTTAAAATCTCCCATAGTTCTTTACGCTGATGATGTAAAATCTGGCAGGAAATTACGGATGACAAGGTTGTGTGTACAACTCAGGCAGATCTAAACAGCTTGTTTACGTGGTCAGAGAAGTGACTGATAGCTATCAACACAGGTAAAAGTATGAGCATGTACATAGAACACAAATGACAAATCCGAAGATATTAGTGGGACTCCTCTACTCTCAGTACTGACCAACAATGACCTAGGCGTTAAAGTGAATTATGATTTGAAGGCCACGGTCACAGCTTTCAGTTTTAGTACACTTTGGCATTATGCAGAACATTTGTCAAAATAAGTAGTGATATGTTCACCATCTTATACACATCCTTAGTTAAGTTTGGAAAGCTGTACACTGACCATAAATCGTTGTCTGAAAGGTGATTCAGACTTTCTGGAAAGAGTTAAGAAGGCAGTCAGTCGTATGATCCCTGTGATGGCTGACCTGAAGCATGAAGATCGACTTAAGGAGCTGAACACCTTCTCTTCATCCTATCGCCGGCAGAAGGGAGATCTAATAGGATTCTAGGAAATGACTTTACACCTGAACTGTCTTCCCTCTTCTTTCCCACTAAGTCAGGATATTTCAGAGGACACAGCATGAGAATAGAAAAGCAAAGAACGGACGTAGTCACCACACAGTACTGGTTATCGTGTCCATTAACCAACTCCTGGAACCGATTCTCAGAAAAAGTGGTGTCGATTTTAACAATTCACTCGTTCAATAGAGGATTGAACAAACACAGATATGTACTGGAAGCGGATTAATATAAGCTCATAGCCCTCTGTCGTCAAACAAAAAAGCTGAAATCTAATCTAGAACGGAATAGGAATTCAGACCAAGCTGAGTCCTTTCTAACTATTCATATTTTCCAGTAATAGTATCTATCTATCGCTAGTTCAGAGATCACACTTTGTAATCTCGGCTAGTGGCTTGTTTTTAATGGAAGCCATGTTGACATCACAAGTGACTAGCAGTTGAAATACGATTCAGCTGTGAGAGGTGTCAACATTGACCATGGAATTTGTAAATCATTTGTAAATTGTGCATTTACTTTGTGAGTTTTCTGTTTTGAATATAACGCCAATCTCTTTATTCCTATACAAATGGTACATAGAAATTAGTTCATTGGACTGAGTATATGTTGACCAATCAGTATTCATCATTCAGTTTTACAGTGGTTGACTGTGACCCAAAAATGTTTTTGAATGTTGTGGATCGTTGCTTTAACCAATGGGTCACGGGTTCGAGGTCTGCTCCATCTACCAAGATTTCCGCATCTATGCAGTAAGTATCCTTAGTCTCAACAAAGTAAATGTGGCTCATTATCTACGGCAAGAATGTGCAAAGGGTAGCTGTGAGCATTTCAGTCAATTTTTGAATAAATCATTTAGTGATGCGGATTCGAGTGTCTGAGAGGACATCAGTTCTCTTTAGTTTATAGATACTTCCTAAATCATCACCCAGTATCAATGATACAAGTCTACGAAATCATGGTTGTCTAAGCTAGTCAAACTGATAGCAAATAATACCATCTTCGCTGTAATAGTTTCATGAGAGAAAGAAAATACAACCCATTCATTCTTTCACAAAACACGAATTCTACCTTCCACTCATTAAATTCCTAACGGTTGTTGAACACTTAACATTGAAACAAGCGGATCTGCTTTCTAGTTTTCTCTTTTGACTGTGAATCACTGATTGGTATTTCCGGATCCGATGGTGTGCGTCTATGATCAATAGTTGTACCATTTACCTTCCACTTTGTTCAGCTATCTTCCATCTCACTGGACAGTTAATCGGTGGTCTATATCTGACACTCTTCGGCAGAACATGCTGACGTATACACTCATGGAGAAAGAATAGTTGTTCTCTGGTAGAAGCTTGCCTTTTGGAGAAGTCTTCCTATCTTCTAACAAAGTGAAGAGCGTCACGGTCGTATGATTTTGAAATAATGGAGAATGTTTGTAGCTCAGGTGGATGGTATTGGTTGTATTGTGTTCTCTGAGCTGGGTTGTTGAATCGTGAAGCTTTCATCGTCCTAGTAGACGACGTCATCAGCAGTAACTTCAGTATGATGATGTCGTCTACAAAGACAATGAAAGCTTCATGATTAAACAACCCGTTCAGAGAACACAATACAACAAAAACAAACGAATCTGTTAAAAGTTCTAGCGTTTGAAGCGAAGGGTACTGGATTCTAGTCTCAGTAGGAACAACATTACTCACTGAAGTGCAGGTAAATCCGGCTGACGAGTCCCAAGTAGGGCGAAACCCGCGTCCTAGATTCCTCTACTATTCACCAAGATTAATATAAGATCTGTTAAACACTTACATTTTTCTTGTTCTTCTCCAGACTGGCTCAAATACTAGAAAATATGCAGAAAACATTTGGCATTTATACATAATTTATCGATATTAATCAAACTCATTGATTGAATTTCTTTGTTTCTTACAAAAACAAGATTGTTTTCAACTTGTCTTTATGTCTCTCCTCATTGTTCAAAGGTATAAATTCTTATACATTTATACTAGTGTAAAAAGTATTTCAGCATCATATGAATTAAGTTAGTAAACTTTCCCAAGTACCACTAATATTCTTCCCTGTAGAAAGTGTTCATAGTTTCAGTAATAAATCGCTTAGTATACCATATATGATCTTTTCCAACTCTACAGACTTATTCACCAGACCACTGATTCACGATAACCATTTCATACAGCTTTATAATTCAAACACAGGCAATATAGAGGCATCCGCACAGGAAACCGATCAATTCGATCCACTCAGCGACAAGCAACAACACCGATGTCAGCAAAATGAAGTTGGTCTATGGAGCTATTTCAAATGAATCCTTTCATATCTCTCGCTTAGTTATTTTATATGATATCTGGAATGCTCATCTATCAGCTATCGTATCATAAAGTCTCGGATTCATTTCAATCTTCTACCATGTGAGAATATACATGTGGAGTACTGGAATAGTAAGCAGCAGTTGCTACATACTCTGACTTTTATCCACTGTTTATCCGCTATCCTCGTTTGATTAGATTCAGCTTTCAGTTATTCAATAAATCTGAAATGGTTTAGTAACCATTATCCATTCTTTCGTTCTCAACAATTGAAGTTGAATGGTGTGTTCATTATAAAAAGTCTACTGAATAAGTAAGCGAATTATTTCAAGCAGTTAGTCTTGCGAATAAATCCACAGAAACCTAAAGGAAATCTTTTCAATCAATCAGTTATCTACAGATTTGGTTTACAGATTGGGATAAACATAATAAATGGGTGTTATTATCAAAAAAAATATTTGGATAAACTACATAAGTGTATACTAACCTTGTCCCTGTAACTGGTTACACCCTTGAATTAACATGATATCATTCTAATCGATTGAATTACAACTATCTAGGGGCAATTAAATAAATGCATTAGATAACTTCATCCTTGAGTGACTATAGAGTTGAAAAAGATGAAATCATTAATAAGCCTTCATTAAAAGTACGAATAAACCACAAAATGAATTGATTGGTTAATTAATTATTTCAAGTTGTTATTTATTGTAGACTGACATCAGTTGGAGGAACAGTGGGAACCTGGGAGCACTGTTTCGTCTTAGTATAGGACTCCTCATTAGTGCGCACCTGCGACTTCTCCCTCCAGGAATCGAATCCTTGACCTCCAGGTTCCATGGTCAGCAGGTTACCGTTGAGCCACTGAGTCAGAATCCAATGGTCCATATTTCCAACTTCTTTTAGCTCACGAGATAGCGCAACCACCACCTAATATCGTCGTTGAGTAACTCTCCTCACGACCATTAAGCTTTGCCATCACCGGTCACGACTTCTCATTGGGACTTCGAGAATACCACTGGAAGCTAGCCACCAGTGAGCATCAGTTCAACTGAATTTCAAGGGAGTTGTGGGGATTTGGTAATATTTCAAGTTGTTATTCATCGTAGACTGATATCAGTTTGGAGGAACAAATGAAACCTGGGAGCACTGGACAGCCAACTGTTTTGTTCCAGTATAGGACGGTTGCTTTATATCGTGAGCTAACAAAAGTTGGAAATATGGACCACTGGATTCCGCGGAGACAGTAGCTTAATGGTAACGCGCTGACCACGGAACCTGAAGGTCGTGGGTTCGATCTCTGGAGGGCAGGGTCGTGGGTGCACACTGCTGAGGAGTCCCATAGTAAGACGAAACAGCTATCCAGTGCTCCCAGGTTTCGTTTGTTCCTCCAAATCCCCACAACTCCCTCAAAATTAATTATTTAGTTAATTTAAGTTTCAGGCACATAGATGAAACTGAAGTCTTATTCTATGTTAACTGAGTTGTTGTTCTAAAATGGAGCCATGAGATACTCCTCTTTCTCCTTTATAAAACCAGGCTGGTGTTTGTTTAGAAATGGGTTTGGAAAGCAAATATGGCTAACATACCTTAGTTTTCACATCAATAGTTAGTTTAATCCTCATACGCGACCCCGTTTTCAATGTACACAGAATAACATTTCACAGAAATAATGTGTTTAGCACGGCTAATGTATCAATGATACTTCATACCTACAATATTCAAAATCCAGCTTTATGATTCTCAAATAGAAACGAACTTAAAACACTTCCATAGAAGTGCAGTAAGCCACAAGCACTGTGTAAGAGCTAACAATACTACCTAGTTACCTGAATGTCGTTAGGTGGTAGGAGAATCAAACTGGTAATCTGTTCCTCAAAAACTGGGTATCTAGACCATTGACCTACAATCAATATGAATGAAAGTGTTTGTTTGCATAGTGTATTGATTCTTCTTCAGAACTGAGTTAAACTGGTTAAATTGTATAACTCCTTCGAGCAGAATGAATGAACAGACAGACAGCAGACAAGATCAACATAAGACTAGATGTTACTGAATGACTGTTCAAATTGGCACCGTTCATATCAGCGCATCAATTGACAACAAAACAAGAACAGATAAGAAAATATGGAATTCAGTATGATAATTACAGTGAAGATAACATATGAACGTATATGTGTCGTTTAGATTGATTCTGATCCCTATCTCCAAGTAATGGTTTATGTTGTTACGTGAACCCAAACCGGAAAGTCTACACAGCTCAGGCCAACAGTCAACTATTTGTTATATGGACTATGTTTTATAGTCTAGCTGACTCTAAATCCTATCCAGCTTAAACCTAGTTCAACTAACATTGTTGGATGAGATAGGCGGTAACTATACATGTGTAACACGTCCTAGCCACCTTAGTCGATGAAGGTTCACAACTTGTTTGACTAAACTACCTCTTTATGATTTGACTATCTAAGATAGCCGTAGTTTGTCAGACAAATATTTGTACTGGGTGATGATTGAAGGTGGTCTCTGGTTCGAATCCGGCTGCGGTCCAGATTTTCATCCCACCTTCAATCATCACCCAGTATAACCTACCTTTTTTCTTTAAAACTGTACACTTGACTTTCATATTACTGACATAGTGACACCATGACACATAGCGTATTCGATGAAGGCAACATTAGCTGAATAACTAAAGCTTTCTCTTGTTTCCTTGCTCGAATGAGTATGTTTCATAGCCACATAGTAGAACACGGTGAACTGCACCAGAGTGCAATTGACTCTTAATAGACAATCTGATATCACAATGGGGTCATGAATTGCATTTCTTGTCGAGAGCTGATTTGACTTCGCTCATAAGTCAAGTTGTTAGAGTGGTCAACCACTTCACTCCTTATTGTTAAATATGGGATCAGTGAAAACCAGTTCTGAAGTAGAATTTTTCCATTTGGGTGACAAGAAGTACATTCTCATATTACCACTCAAGATGTCCAGAAGACTCTATATCTTATCAACATCAAGTAATAGGATTATGTCACCTCCCCACTCAATATCAGTCAAGGATTCTCCTGTGATAAAATCAATCCCTGAGAAACCAGATGAAGACAGTAAAACACCTTCAAGTGCATCGGCGATAAAGTTGAATAAAAATGGAGAGAGCTGATGATGTTGACAGACACCACTTTGTGTACACAATTCACCTCTGTAGGCTTTAAAATGTACAAAGGCTACAACAGAGTTTTATGCTTACTCGTTATTCCTTTCAGAGACACCATTGTATGACCGTAGCCTGGTCTGAATCCGAGATGGTTTCCTGGTGTTTTCTGTTTCCCAGCTCTGCTCAGTCATATGATGATAATGAAACCTAGAATCTTAGATATTATGTTGTTCAGACTGATTCCTCTGCGGTTATCATAAGAGGACTTCTCATCATTTGTGAAAACTAAGGGAATAGATGATTGGGACCAGTCATAAAGCGTCATTTTTGGCTCCCATACACTAGTTAGCACTTCAGTCGATTTACCTAAAGATCCTCTACTACCAACCTTAAATATCTCTGTCGCCAACCAGTCAGATTCTGGTGCCCTTTCTCGTTCCAGATTGCTTACAGTTGTCTACTCTTTTGCTTCATGTTTCATTCAAAATCCGACTTTAAAGTGAGTTACGGAAGAGTGGCTGGAGGCCAGTTGGACTATTCCTGGATAGGTTCTATCCATCGTTCAAATCGTCTCTCCTGTGAGTAGATCACAGACTCATCCTTCTTCACTATAGTTTCACTAACCAGTGACGTTCTTGGTTATAATTTCCATGATGGATCTAAATAAATATCTACTTTTGCCTATCAGCGCTACCTTTTTCATCCGTTTAGACTTTGCTGCCCACTACTGCTCATGGTCAACGCAAAGACTTCTTGTAAGTCTACATTCCAGTTGCTTCTTCCCCTTATTGTGCTTGAAGTCTTCAGGATTATGTTCATATGCATTCATTAATTCCTAAGAGGCTACTAAGATCAACTGACATTTACTAACCATATTCTGAAAGTTAGCTGCAATTTCTGAAGTTCCTTTTATAGCGGATTGTGGACGGCGCCAAACGTCTTCTCGATGACTGTTATTGCCTCGTACCAATAAACGTTTAACCAGTTTTTTTACCGAAAGAGGCTTAAGTACCGTCATCATCGAACTACATTCACAGTAGTCTTATTACTACAGTTTTACTACGTCCATTTAAAGGTAGATATATGTACTCGAACAAAAAAGGGGTCACCTTTTAGACATGAACTCCAGAAGGAGTGGCAGTCTTCTAGCGATCCTCTTGAGTAACAGCTGATAACAATACAATCTGTCTGTGCTTACCAAAAATAGATAGTTGTCTGAGTATATTTGTAGCAGGCGACCGCCGTTACGTGTTTATCCAGCTAGGATTTCAAAAGTGTTATCCAAGTGCTTTTTTATCTAACGTAGCCTACCTAGTTGGATATTGAAAACTTGGCTTTCATTAGGAAGGTTAACAATATTCGGTAGAACATATTCTTGATTCCACACAAACTGCAGTCAATGGGTGCGTAAACAGAGGTTACAATGAGATTATGATGAATTTCAACACATCCCTTTATTTCTTACTGTATCATTCAGTCGAACAGCTCATAGGCGAATATCGACTGGAATCCAGTCCAGCAGTGCAACTTCCCGCACTTAATTCTATACCTACACCCCATAGACTGCGAGAACTAGCCACTAAAAGTTCAGTAACTCGAAAGATGAGTTTTGTGGATTCACCAAACTGACAGGTTGACATCAAGAAGATAACACTTTAGTCATGTGTATGTATGTCTCGGAAACACAGTACACTTCCATAGTTCATGATGTTAGAGTTCTGATTATCGAAGCCTGTTGATCGATTTAACAGACTGTACGAACATTGGGGCACGGTTTCAGGAGACTATGGAAACTGTTTTGTGAGGTCGAATCGTTTTCGATAGCTGTAGACGTGAAACAAATCTAATATGAAGTAGATATGTTGCTTGAGAGGTTGAAAGGAAGATTAGAGCTCAAGGATATTGAAGTTTGAAAGTTGGGTAGTGATCTGAAGGGAACTTGAGTGCTGAATGATTTATGAGGGTGGTTGATACTTTGCGGTTACATACACTAAGAAAGGCTGGTTCTTCTCGAGATACCTGAGAAAAGTTACTGCAGGTTCACAGAGTTCAAATATATCTGCTCGAGCCTAGTTACACACGACGGTTTTAGAAGTTCCATAGCTTAGTTTTTTTGTCAGTCCAACTAGAAACCCGAGACCGATATGCCGTGGGATAAAAGAACTTTGGTATTATCAGAACCAACTTTTTCTAACGTCTCCTTCCCACAGACAAGGTAGTATCAGTATGGTACTACTGGTCATCCAAGAGAAACACTTTGGGCGTATCACACCTCCATTCAGTCATCAATATGGCTCCACCATCATAACCCATTCATAGCGTAAAAATTTCCACCGAACCTAACCGCTATTCATTTAACCACTATCCAACAAGCCTTTCTCGGATAGTAAGACATCGAGAGAACAAGTATTCCACAAACAGAGTTTCTTTAGTTATTTTAATGTGCAACCATGACCACTATATCAAAGGAGAAGCTGTCGGTGATGACAGCGTGAGAGCCAGTTGAAGATAGTTTAGTATCCCTTTTGTCTCTTATAGTACTAAAGGAACTTGAGGAGTTACAAAGGCAGCATTAGGAGTGACAGGTTTCTCTTTCGGTATGTAAAGAAATATGACTTGTTTGATGAAGTGTAATCTCGGTTATTCATATATGACGATGATAGATCTTCTTGATGCTGTACAGAGTAGAAAGTTAAGATTATACAGCGCAGATCCTTTGGACGTTGAGAATAAATGATTGAAGACCTTCGACTATATGGCTAGAAATCTACCATCAAGAAGCTGATCCATTCGCTTTTTGTCTTCCTCTAAATACTGGATATTATCTAAATGTCCACTTTTCTACCGCCTACTCTGCTGTATCCTGATTTCAATAGAGTTTCTCTTCATATACCGTCATGAAACTTAACACTTCGAACGTTTTCAATGTTATACAACATTCTAAATTTTGTCCATATACACGTAATCCCTTGAACACATTGAAACAAGACTACAACCAATCATCAAAGATTTTTTTTGAATTCTTCGTTTATTGGTTAACAGTTATCAGAATTGTAAGATGATCCCTTGCAAAACTAGTGTATACAGGATTTTGGTTTTGTCCCATTTAGGACTCTTCAGCTGGATTTATCTTCACTTGTTGAGTTCTAGTCTTAGTGAAAACACCATCGCTCACAGGGATTGAGATACATCCAACTAACAAGATATAAATAAAAGGCAATGTACATCTTGGATTCCATGGCTAGCCAACAACAATCAAATCATCACAATGAACATTCAGACAATGTCAAAGCATCTGCATAGAAGCCCATGTAGTATTTTTTTGAAATGGTATAGAATATTTGTACCTCAGTTGGATACTCTTGGTTGTATTATGTTCTCTAAGCTAGGTTATTTCATTATGAAGATTTCAAAAGAGATGCATCCAAACCAGAATTCTTTGCTGCATTAGAATTGTAGCTTAAAACATCAGGGTTAAATGAGATCATTCAACAAGAAATACGGCAAACAATCATACCCCTGACCAAGTAGAAGAGACATCACATTCAAACGAACATTCAAGAACAGAAAACATTAAAAAGACTGAAAAATAGGAAAGATATTGTTATACTTCCAGCAGACAAGGGACGCACTACAGCAGTCATAGACAAAGAAGACTACATCAAGAAGGCGAAGGAATTACTCAAAAATGAAAATGTATATCAACCACTTGAAACCAACCTTATCCAAAAGTTTGACAACTTTATCACTAAAACTTTGAAAAAAGTAGAAGAAGCAGCAAAGCAAGACAAGTGGTGAATGGAATCGAATGGGCTTGTCTTTCCTCGTTTCTACGGTAGACCGAAATTACACAAAGCAAACATCCTTCTACGAGCAATAGTCTCAATTCCAGGAACTCCAACACACGACATATCAAGAGAACTTTCAAGAAAACTAAAACGCCTTGTTCAATCATGTGGACATTCAATCAGATCACCAACAAAATTCTTAGATTAGATCAAGAATATTAACATAGAAAATGATGTATGAATGATATCCTTCGATGTCACAACAAAATGCACTTCCATCGAACCTCAATTGGCCAAGGAAACGATTTCCCTCCTGCTGAATGAAGACACAAACCTTTCAGAACACACAAAACTCATCGACTTTGGTCTGACAACATAATTCCAATTCAATGACAAGATATGCAAAGAGGTGAAAGAAACTCCAATGGGATCACCGATATCCGGATTAATAGCAAGAAAAGTGATGCACAGACTAGAAGTTATCATTCTACCTGTTATGAAACAAAATTCTGGATTTGCTATATGGACGGTACTTTTGTCATCGTTAAAATGGATGACATAGAAAACACCCACAGTTTGATCAACAACGTTTTCAATGACCTCAGGTTCACAATGGAGAAGGAGTCAAACAACCAACTACAATTCCTGGATGTTTTAGTCAGTAGGACAAATGCTGGAGGGATGGAAACCCAAGTGTACAGGAAGCCAACACACACTGACTAAATCCTCAACTACACTAGCAACAACCCAACAATCCACAAGATCAGTTGCATGCAGACTCTATTCAAAAGAGCGAGAACACATTGGAGCACAACAACTTTACGGAGAAACGAAGAAAACTACCTTATGTCCACTGTAAAGAAGAACAGCTACCCACCAAACTTTATCAGAAGATGCCTATTCCGTGCATCATTCACTAAAAAGTCATCGACAGAAATCAACAAACGCATCGTCCTACCATACATAAAGAATACATCAGAAATCACGGCGAGATTGCTGAGATCACTTGATGGAATTGGTGTGGCTCGTAAACCAACAAATTCCTCTCAAATACTATTATGCAGACGAAAGGATGTAACAACCAAAGAAAACAAACTGAATATCATTTACAAAATCAACTGGAATAACTGTAGTCAACACCACATTGGATAGAAAGTGGTCACCCACCTTCGCCTTTGTCTACATGAGCACCAATTGGCTATTAAACGTCACACACGACATTTCATCACTCATTTCAATCCACATGGATAACAACTAGGACATGAATTCAATTGTGTGGAAGTAAAAATTTTGGATGGAGAGAGGAAACACAAAGAATATCAGAGAATACCTAGAAGCAAGTGTATGGACATAGACCCGACCTATCAACCAATAATAAGAATGGTAAACGAGAGAAAGGTCATAGGTGAAGCAGAGGAACAACCAACAGGAAAGTCTATACAGTCAGTCAATGACAACAATCGAAGGAAACAACCAATCACAGACCATATCGTCAGAGTAAGCCATTAAATCACTCACGGAGAGATATTGACAGCTCACTTCCTATTGAAGATAGTGCTGATGATGTCGTCTAGCAAGACGATGAAAGCTTCACGATTAAACAATCCAGCTCAGAGA
Source organism: Heterobilharzia americana (assembly GCA_944470555.2). NCBI lineage: Eukaryota > Metazoa > Platyhelminthes > Trematoda > Strigeidida > Schistosomatidae > Heterobilharzia > Heterobilharzia americana. The sequence continues at coordinate 15,707,685 of OX104130.1, forward strand.
AGACGATGCAACCAAGACCATTTTCTATCTCTTCCACTTGAACAAACACCACCACCTACACCGATTGTATATTTTGCATATTGACTGAGCAAGTCTCTTTTTAGTGTAATTGTCTGTTCACTTTACCTAGTATAAATACGATGACTGTACAGCTTGATAATAATGAAGTCGTTGGAAAGAAATGCTTCTTCTTCACTGATACATTCCTTGTTCTTGTTAATGGAAAAACTATTTCCTAAACAAGAAAAACTTATATCTCACTTGAATTGTGTTGTCATGTAAATTTATTTATTACTTAGAGAAAAGAATGTCGATCATTTATACCCTGTTAACTACAATAAGGTAGAAGGGAGTAATGGGAACGGATTAGAAATATACTAAAAATTGTCTTTTATTTAGGCTAATATTATGGTTAAAAATAGAAATTAATACCGCCCAGGCTAACCATGGAACTTTAACACAGGATACCTATCTCGCACATCATCAACTACAAAGTCATCGACAGAAATCAATAAATGCATCATCCTACCATACATAAAGAATGTATCAGAAATCATGACAAGATTACTGAGACCACTTGGTGGAATTGGTGTGGCTCATCAACCAACAAATTCCATTCAAACACTGTTATACAGACCGAAGCATACGACAACCAAAGAAGATAAACCGAATATCATTTACAAAATCAACTGGAATAACTGTAGTCAACACTATGTTGGACAAAGTGGTCGCCCTCTTAGCCTCTGTCTACATGAACACCGATTGGCTGTTAAACATCACGACATTTCATCGGTCATTTCAATGGATATGAATTCAGTTTTGACGATGCAGAAATTGTGGAGGTAGATAGGAAACACAAAGAATATCAGAGAATTCCTTCAAGCGTGGCATTCAGGTCAATCAGCAGTCAACAGATGTATAGACATAGACCCGATCTATCAACCAATAAAGAAAATGATAAACGACAGAAAGGTGAGAGGTGAAGCAGAGGAACAGCCAACAGGAAAATCTATACAGTCAATGGCACAACCAATCACAAACCACTTCGTCAGGGCTGGATACTAAGTCAGTCATGGAGACACATTGACATCTCACTTCACGCTGGATTTAGTGCTGATGTCGTCTGGAAAGACGGTAAAAGCTCCATAGCTAAACACCCCAGCTCAGAGAACACAACCAAAACCAAGATGTAAATAATCGACAGAGAGTAATTATACGGGATTAAAGATGGTTGTTATTATGATATGAAACAGGTTATTCCTAAGCAAATTGCATAGTAACTTATTATTATTATTATTATTCGTCCTTTGGGTTCCTAGTGGAATATAGGGCTTCAATAGCACGTCTCAAGTGCACTCTGTTCTCTGAAATCTTTTGAACCTTGCTCCATCACTGCCCACAAGCTCTCATTTCTTCCTCACATCATCTCCTCCATATCACCCTCAGCTGGGAGGCCAAACTCGCAGTTTCCCATCTGCGTTCCACTAGAGTGCTCGGCCTGGCGCGTGATGTCTTCGAATGGTCTTCTTAGTGCATCCTCAATCCATCTCCACTTCCTTGCAGTGCATATTTCTTGAGCGATAGGTTGTTGGTTGGTTCGTTGCCCTACCAGAGTTCCTTGTTGCATATTCTTATCATTCTGGCCATCTGAGCTTCAGTCTCGAGCCAGCGTAGACAGTTGTTGGTGAGTGTGTGTAGTTTGTTGGAAATGCCTTTCGTAACGCGCCCAGTCTCTGAACCATCATATAGAAGCACTGACTTGACTTAATTGGTGTTGAAAATGCGGATGTTGTTCACGCTTTATGCTGAGTGCAGTAGATCCCCACAAATAGCATAGTAACTGATAACGTAAATGGAGTATTTTCTCTCCGGTGTTCAGTAATAAACAATAAGTAATTACGTAAGTGTAACAACTTGACCGAATATTGGTGAACCATGAGGGGGGGAGTGGTGTTCAAATCAATACTAAAGGTTATATCATATTAATGGCCACGATAATGTAAGTGGTTGAATAAATTTCATTTGAATACGAAGGTTAGATTTGTAAGGGTGGATTGCAATCCCCTCTAATATATGCAGTAAGCGAATGCATCGTTCATATTGTAAATTAAGTAATATGCGATGGATCATTTAAAATGCTTTTCTAGTAACCACTTGATGTTATGTGTCAACTAAGTGTGCAAATATGGAGCTTTTTACTATTCTAAACTGCCTTTTATACAATCATGATGGATGGTTCTCAAAAATTCGACGATAGACCAACCTCATTGTAAGCGCACTGTAACCCACTTCAAAGGAGCAGTTGAGTTGATGAATCTACATGGAAGTGACAAAATCAGCCAGTCTGTCTTTATTTCTTGAACATAGAATTGCGCAGTTGTAGAAGATGGGACATAAATTAATAGCTTGAAATGCTCTTTGCATGTCTCTTTTCATGCGTTGCATAATGATTTAACAGTATCACTCTTGAATCCCAGTTTCAAGAAGATCTGCTTCTTGGGAACTGTTAGTTTATTCTAAATTTTGAAACGCTTAATAACAAACCTGGCTGGATACCAGTTCTTTCTAAGTAGATCATGGATGGCAGTAAACTCTTCCTCTATAGCATCATTAGAGAGAATAACTTTGGTACGATATGCTAGGCATTTCATTAAATTTGTTTACTTTCTCCTCCTTACGTAATTATCTATTGTTTATAATTTACCACTAGAGAAAAAGTACTCCAATTTCAATTTATCATTCATTTTTATGGTATTATTCATTAGGGACTGGTTGATATCAGTTGGAGAACTATTGAAAATCTGAGAGCACTGGACAGCTGTTTCATCCTAGTATGGGACTCATCAGTAGTACACCCTCTTAACCCCACCAGGGGTCGAACCAAGGACCTTCGGGTTTCGTGGTGAACTCGTTGACCATTCATCCACAAGGGTTCACAGTTAGTTTTGTCATTACTGTTCGCATTACTAATAGTATCTAACAAAATGTAATTAAATACTTCACAGAGAAAACAACGATACTACTGATTAGCCAATGAATACTCGTCACTAAATATAGCGGTGCATTCATTATCATTAAGTTCATAGGCATTCACTGCGAAGGCCGACTGAGGACATCACGCGACAGGCCAGGCACTCGAATGAAACCCAGATGGGTAACGACGAGTTGGGCGTCCCAGTTGAGGGTGACATGGAGGAGAACGTGAGAGGAAGAAATGAGAGCTTCTGGGCTGTCGTGGAGCCAGGTCCAAAAGTTTGCAGAGAACAGAGTGCACTGGAGACGTGCTACTGAAGCCCTATGTTCGATTAGGAACCCAAAGGGACAAATAATAATATCATAGCTGTGACCTTGAAAAGTTTAAGAACCAATAACTGAAAACGAATGAAGATAATGTATCTGTATCACATTCAAATTCTTAAATAACTGTCATTCATTCAACTTCTCTTCTCTCATAGACACATTCATAGTCTAACATCTTATTCTATCTTGATGCAGTTTCCTTTCCGTACACTTTTTTGAACTAAGGCAATGTTGCTTAACCTATCCGTTTTCTTATTTGGGTTAGAACTGTTTTTTATCAGACATGTTGATTGAATTATTTTGAAATTCTGGAAAATTTAGCAACCACTTCATTGAACTGAATGTTTTGCTCAATGATTCAAAATCTAAAATTAATTTCCAGGTCAGTAGGGGATGTCGAACAATTCTACCGTGTATTGCAATGAGAAATGGCAAACTCCAAAATTAACAGCTGGTGCTCTTTGCACAAGAGGTAGTTGTTGTACCCCGGTGACCTAGTGGGTAATGATTTGGCGTTTGGAGTGATGGGTATTGGGTCCGAGTTTCAGTAGGAGCAGTATCACTCATTGGCTGACGAGTCCCAAATGGAATGAAACATGCGCCCTGGATTCCACTGCTAGCCGCTAAGCAGATATCAACATGAATTGGTGTTTACCTTCTTGGTGGCAATAAACATGGGTCGTATAAGTTGAAAAGCTAGGGACACTGAACTGCTGTTTCATCTTAGTATGGGACTCATCATCAAGGCGCACCCACTACCCTATCCATGCCTCATGGTAAGCATGTTACAGCTCAGTCGTTTGGTTAGAATCCGATGATCTACAGGTTTCCTAATCTAGCTTCTATGCTGCTAGACTCAGTTTGATATTCTGCAGCCACCGTCTGATTCGTCAATGCGTGAAGGAAAGGCTTCCACTTATGTCCACATGTATGTGTGTATCTACCAGTTCACATGCTCCTGTGGAGTTGGGTGTATTGCACGTTGTTAGCGGGTCCTCCGAAATCTTGTTGCTGAACATTACCCAGTTTGGCTTACCAAAGGCGAGCAAAGCAAAGCGACCTCCTCCATATGTGAACAACTTGTTGAATTAGGACGCTCAGCACCTCCAGATTCATCCTTTAAAATAATTTACAAAGTTAAATTGAACTACTACAAAGGTTTACGTTTCCACCATTTATGCATAGCTGAAGCATTAGCTATACATGAACAAAAATCGAAACTTTGCACTCAAAAAAGTTTTATGAAACCACTTTCTCTACCTTAGCCTTAACAATCCACTTTTAATTACTTTTGTCAATTTCAGTTCACTTTGGTATACTTCTCTTCTGTTTTCATCATTATCACCAATTTTCATTTCATTGACACCATTTGACCCATATTTCATTATTTAACATCAATTTATTCCTTGTTCATTGACTAATTTAACATGTTTCAGCTTAATTATCACTGTTTTACAATTCTTTGACAACACGTGTCTCTTATCTCATCACTTGTTATCAGTTCGTTGCTCCTTATTGAGTGATCCTTTTTCTATCTCTTCCACTTGAACAAGTACCACCACCTACACCGATTGTATGTTATGTATACTGACTGAGCAAGTCTCTTTTTAGTGTAATTATCTGTCACCTTATCGAGTATAAATACAATGACTGTACAGCTTGATAATAATGAAGTCGTTGAGAAGGAATACTTCTTCTTTGCTGATACATGTCTTATTCTTGTTAATGAATAAATGGATATATTTTGTTAGTTGAAAGAGTTCAAGGACAGATTTGTTCAACCAAAAAGTGTAGAAGAGACTTGGGATCATAAGGAAAAGAAGGTCAAGCTTAGGCATGAATGTTGACATTCGTGAATAAAGCATATTGATTAACAGTTTTTTTATCATTCGATGGGTAAACAACGATTTTTAAACAAGTTCAAATGTTCCCCAGTTGAGCTTTCTCTTTGAGCAGTATTTCGATGGATTAGTCATGATTTGGGAAGATATTGATTGGTTTTGAAATTAGTCGAATTAAAAGGCCAAAGGTTAAGTCAGTAACCTTGGTACTGTGAGTTTAAGTAGTCACATAACTTAGGCCTCTTATCTATTTTATTCTCTGCTTCGATAAAGTATCCAAATACAGTGAATCTGTTTATGACAAATCTCAAAACAATCATCTTACAGTAGGTTCGAACACTAAACAAACAAAGAATTTAACTGAAAACTTCGAAAACCCACATCGTCTATTGTTATTATCATTATATTATTTGTCCTTTGGGTTCCTGGTGGGACATAGGGATTCAGTAGCACGTAGCTATTGGACTCTCTTCTCTGCAATCTTTGCAGCTTATCTCCACCACTGCACAGAAGCTTTCATCTCTCCTCACACCATCTCCTCCATGTCACCCTCATCTAGCACACCCAACTCTTTGTTTCTCCTTTGGGTTCCACTCGAGGGCCTGGTGCTTGATGTCCCAAAACGGTCTTCACAGTCTATATTCAATCCAATCTATCTCCACTTTCTTCTGCGTATTTTTTGGGCGATAGGTTCTTGCTTCGTTGACTCGTTGCCGGCAGGACCATAGTTCCTTGTTGAATATTCTTATTATTCTGACCATGCGATCTAATCTTCTGTACCTAGCGGGCGTAGGCGGCAGCTGTTGATATGATGTATGTCTTTAGTTTGTTGAAAATGCTTTTCACAACGCGCCAAATCTCTCAACCGTCACATAGAAGTACTGACTAACTTGACTGAATTGGTGTTGAAAATGTGGATGTTGTTCACGCTTTATGTTGCGTGCAGTAGATCTCCACACTGATTGGTTTCAGATTAATGCAGAGAGGCCTGTCTTGCTGTCTTTCCGATCCTGGTTGCTTTGATATCGACATCCATGCCTGTGCCTCCTTTAGTTGAAACGATACTGCCCTGCATAGGTACGTAAAAGAGACTACTTCCTTTAAGTTTCTCAGGTTCGTGGTGCTTGTTGTTGTTGTTGGTTGTGGTCAAGGTGGTTGGGCATCTTAATCACTTTTGTCTCCTCTACGTTCACATGGAAAAAGTCCTGTCTTCGCTGCCTCGCCTCTTCTGCCAACGTGTTGTCTTTGTTTGTAGACCTTCGAGTTTGTGCGACAAGACATTAGACATAAATCGTCGTCATGGGCGTAATCCAAATCTTCTAGGGTCTTTTCATCGGTCCAGCCAGCGTATGCCCATCTTCTCGCTCTTCACAGTTCGTTGCATAGTCCAGTCGACCACAATGAGGAAGATGATCGGTGATAGTAGGCGGCAACCTTGTCTGACTCCTGTCTTCATTTCTAAGGCATCACTGAGCCTCCCATTGTGAATCACTTATCATGCAGCGTCATCATATAACATCATAGCTGTTGCTGAATGGGGTTGACAAAGTTTTGTGACACTAAAACCGTAGTGTTGAAGCAGTTCCCAAATTGCTTATCAGTCGACGCTGTCGAAGGCCTTTTCAAAATCCATGAAGTTAAGTTGACTGCCATTGTATACTCTGTTCTATGATGATGTGTAGCGTTGCAGTTTTATTTGCACATGATTGGTTCTTCCTGAAGCCAACCAGCCAGCCTATTCTGGTAGTATTTTGCCTTGGGTGGACAGCACCATGATTCTGCATCAATTCTTGTAAAGACATACGTCTCCCTTGTTTGGGAGTTTGATAAGGTAGCCGTTCTTTCGCTCGGTAGGTACCTTTCTTTCCTTCCTTCGAAACCTTGTGCAATAGTGGTGTAAGCATGTCCACTGCTGTTGTTCCTGCGTCTGTTTTCAGTGCTTCTTTTGGAATTCCACCTGGTCCTGGTGCTTTCCCGCATTTCAGCAACTTTGTGGCGTTCAGTAATTCTGCTTTTGTCGAAGGGTCTGTGTTCACTGGTAGTTCTGTGGCCGGGCTGCTGGTGATATTTCCGGACAATTTGCAGGTGGTAGATTCAAGAGATTTTTGAAGTGGTCAGCCCAGTGTTCCTTTTTTTCTCCTCTTTGGTAACTAGCTTTCCTTCATTGTCTTTCATTGGTTTCGTCTGCGTTGATATCTCCCCAGATAGTAACCTGGTTATTTGATATAATGTTGTCAGGTCTCTATTTCTTCTACTTGCAGCCTGTTCTGCTTCACTTGTCAGTGTGTCGTAGAAGTGTCTTTTGTCTTTGTGTGCACTCTTCTTCACTTCTTTGTCTAGTGTAATGTTTTATAGGTTGTGTTGTGTTCCTGTTTACGTTTTTCATCCCTGCACCCCATTCCACTGTTCATCCTCTGCTTCACCATCCTCCTCTCCCTCCTGTATCAGCTTCCATATGTCCGTCGAGATCCATTCCTTATCTTCTTTCCTCTTCCTTCCTAATACGGTTATGCAGGTTTCTTTCCACATAGCGTTCAAGGAGTCCCAATGTTCTCCCACGGAGGTTTCCTCGAGTATGTTACCCAATATCTCCCACTTTATTCTGATGACTGACATGAAGATGTCCTTTTCAGTTTTATCCTCCGCTTTCTGTTCTGGGTGTTGAACTTGAACTGTGGTCGTCTATCACCAACTTCTTTGAAGGCTCTCAACTTCATTTGATAGGTAGGTTCCTCGTACTCGACAGCCTGATGGTGTGAACCTACATCTGCTCCCCTTCTCTATCTGATCTTGTGTCCAGTAGGCTGGTTGCATATCCACTTTCTTCACATTGAGATGAAGTCGATCTGATTTCTAGTGTAGTGTGTCCTGGTGTCTGGTGAAATCAAATGCATGTGGCTGCCTTGTGAATATCCTTGTGTTTGTACACACTGCCCGACTCCAATCGCCAAATCGTTGAATGTGCAGAAATATGCAAACAGTTCTCTGTTCTCATTCATCATTTCACCAAGTGCTTGTTGACCCATGATTGTTTCTCTTCCTGTGTTCTCTGCTCCCAGTTTGGCATTCATATCACCTATTGTAATTCTGATGGCGCCAACTGGTGTGGGGTCTTGTCTAGTACTAATTGAAGTTGTCTGTAAAATTCCTCCTTCTTCTCTTGATCTGCATCATTTGTAGGTGCATAGCATTGTATGATTGTGACTTTCCTTCTTTCGATTCGAATTTTGCTGTAATTATCCTGATCCTGGAGGAAACTGGTTCCCACTGCATGAGAGACAGTTATTGATGTTCTTCAAGGGGACATCATGATAGCCACTCCATAACTCAGTGTGCTCGTGGTTCTCGTCTGGGTGGTAATATCGGAGTAGATTATTGACTCTCCAGTTCACGGTTGAGACAGTTCATTTCCATTCCATCTGCTGTTTTCTTGCAGATTCCTAGCACTTCGATACCATATCTTCTCATCTCTTTTGCATTCTGGGCAGCCTTGCCAGCCGGCTTCAAACATTGTGTGGACATTCCATGTCCCCATGTTTAATTTTGTTTTAATCGAAAGAGGCAAAGACACACCGGCCAATTGTCTTACCGAAGGTTTTTGCCTCTCCGATTCCAGAGAGGAATAAGTTAGTTTTTATTTTTTTATATTTTGTTTGTGGTTTGAAGTTTCTTTAGCGGTTGTATTGGTTTTAGGGGGTAGAGTTGCTAGCCATATGCCCAACCTTCCCTCTTTATCCGATCTTAGGACCTCCTAGTAACTAGTTAACTAGTTACCTAAGCGATGCTCCAGTTTATGATGACCTATCTAAACTATTGTTTAAATGACAGTAAACTTTTTCAACAAAAACGTATAACTTAATAATTTGAGTATTTATCAATCATTTCACTAGCCAGATTATAGTGATGGAGATAACATAAGTCTATTTCGCCCATTCATAACAGAGATTCTCAGTGTTATCTTGTGATGAATACAATCCAACTAATCGAATTGTTCAGCTCATGTAAATCTGATTGGCTAGCTGATTTACACAGATCAATGTGCCTAAAACTGATTGGTCAATTTGAAAATGATTCAAAAATTACGCATTCCATCTTAACATTCCTCAAGGTGCTTTTTGTTCTACTTGGAATTCATCAGCTGATCGAATATCTTAATCTTTCTAAGATTTGAAGTAATGACTCACTATTTGCATAATGTTAGCTGTCTATGGAATGTCATTCAGTTGCTTTGATGGATAAGAATAATAATACTGTAGAAATATAATAACGACTTTTTATCATTCTAGAACAATATCTTATGGTTTTGTTAAGGATGGATTGTGGATAGCAGTGGAATTCAGGATGCGCATTTCGTCCTACTTGGGACTCGTCAGCTGGATGTACCTACTTCCCAGTGTGGAGTGATATTTTTCCCACCGGGATTCAGACTCGGGAGCGATCGCTTCAAACCCTTATACTAATCTTATGCTTTGTTTTAATTATATGCTTCACAATTCAATTATATATCTATTATAAACCTTTAACATTAATATGGCATACAGTTCAATCCAAAATTCATGTACTCAATGGTTAGTTAAGCACTGATGATAGAAAACACATTTTTTATCACGTGTATACATTTTCATATCTAGTTTCTTTGTCCATTGAAGAATGTGTAAAAATAGGCATGTGTGTGTGTGTGTGTGCGTATGTGTCTTCATGTGCCTGACCCTGTATGTTTCTGTGGTCTAATGTAAGTTAACATCAAAGTAATTCATGATTCTGGCAACTTTAAGAAATGTTAGTTTGTTTATTTGCGTGATTTATTTTCTGAAAAAAGCAAAAAAAAATGATGTTTATAGAAAAAATGGCACCATTATCACTTCATAGATTCATATTAGCTGTGAACTGCCTGAAACTATCACACTGGTCATTATAGTTTTTAATAGAGTAGAGAAGAATCTAGTTGAACTGTAAAAGAACCTTTAAAGATATTCAAATAGAATTCTAAAGAATCAATGCTGAGTAGAAAGAATCAGTCAGTTACATAGGTTGTTCATTAGTGACTGTCTCACATCAATAACCCAGTTACACAATAGCCACGTCATCATTTGAACAGCTTTGTGGTTACTGTTTATTTCAGCAGTGAGAGGAGTGAGTTCGAACTATTAAGTTTCTCATAGTTGCAGACACTCATCGTTGAGGAGTGCTGGCAAGTACAAAACCTAATTCGTTTGCTTTCTAATAAATGACTTTCAACATCTAACACGAAGATACAAATATGTTGATGGGGGATTAAGAAAGAAGGGAAATCCACCAATATTCATCTGTGATGACGGCTGATGAGCCCCAAACAGGACGAAACTCGCGTCCATCACTCCACTACTAGCCATTAACAAGTAAATTACAAATCAATGTATGATGAGGTGATATTGAGGGTTCAGTAGAAGAGAATAACGCCCATCATATAAAGAAGGGAACTCAGAGACACTATGTAGGATTCTCAATAAGGCTGACTGGGATTAGAGTGTAACGCATTCGAAATCTTACTCATTCACCTTCCAGTTTCGATTTCTAGACTGCCTCTTCGTTGTCTAGCTTCACCGTTTATTAGTTATCTTTTATCATTAAATGTAAGTACATTCTGTATACTTGTCGAGTCGTCAGGTCACCTTTTTCTCTTTCTCTTTTCCCTTCCAGATTCGCTTGACCACCACTAAACTCACACTGCTCTACACTCTCCCTTCAACAAAGTATCTACCTGCCTGCCTGCTCACATGCTAGGCAAAAATGTTCAACAGCTGGTCATTAAAAGTGGCATTTAAATCTACAAATTCATCTAAAAATAAGCTTTGAAGCTAAAAAGAGTCTATTGATCTAACAGGGAATAATAACTTAAGGTACGACAGAGTAACAGTCCTTAAAACTAGCCTATCAGGGTGGAAGAAAGGATTGATAACTGAATCGTTGTTTATCGAATCAACCAACACTTTATACAAGAAACAAGAAAGACTCGGTACCTATTCTGGAAACGTCAAAAATCTTACTATCCACATCACAAAGTAGGCAAGAAAATTAGAGCGATGTAAACCATGTTTCATATTTATGTCACTGTCTTCATATGACTATGCACAATAAATTACATCCGGAAAGTAATCCAGTACATGATAAAGTTTCACTGTGTGATATATCTAAGAGACCAATGAAAACGAAACTTCCACATGGATGTCTAGCTTCTCACGAAGAGTCTTTGTATCGAATAGTTCATTATATAGATGAAGTAGATGAAGCCAATATGAACAAGGAAGGGTGAAGATGTAAGGTAACTAGTTCATTTAAAAGTATTTTCATGAGAACTAATAGCTCTGGTTAATGGAACAAAGCTTGGTACGTGAACTGAAGACTAAATTCTTAATCTACCTACCTAAAGTTCTACATGTCAGCCAATGAAAAACAGCTTCACCAACTGAGTAAGTATTAGGAATGAATAACATTCGGAAGTATGACCAAGTTCAATGAGGCTGTTAGTTCAGTAACTTATTGAGGATACTTTTACGCAGAAAATCAGTACTCAACTCTATGTGCTCAGTTATTGTGTTACTATATAAAGAAATAATGGACTTTCGATGGATTTAGTGTTATTGCCTGTGTGACACCGTTGTTGATTGGACCTAACTGATCAGTCTCTGTTGGCATATGGGGTCCTATGCGGGAGACTCGATATTGCCTGTCTTTTTAACTATGTATAGTAATGATGGGCAGTGGCTAGCAGTGGAATTCAGGATGTGCATTTACTCCTATCTTGGACTCGTCATCTGGATGTACCCGCCTCCTACTGACTGGTTTTGTGCCCAACGGGATTTGGACACGGGTACATCCAGGTAAATCCGGCTGACGATTCCTAAATAGGACGAAATGCGCATCCTGGATTCCACTGCTAGACACTGCCCATCATTACTATACATAATTAAAACACAGGCAATATCGAGGCATCTGCACAGTAGCCCATATGCCGACATAGACTGATCAGTTCAGTACAAACAACGACGTTGTCATACAAGCAATAACACTAAACCTATACTCGTCACACTGTGAAGTGGCTGTCGTGGCTCGGTGGTGTAGTCGATAACGTGCTGGTGTTTGAAGCGATCGCTACCGAGCCCGAATCCCGGTGGGAACAACATCCCTGCGCACTGGGAGGCAGGTACATCCAGTTGACAAGTCCCAAGTAGGACGGAATGCGCATCCTGCATCTCACTGCTAGCCACTACCCATCATTTCGACGGATTTGTTAACCATCGTCTTAGAGGCAAATTCAGAAGAAAAATATACTACTGAAACAAATATGAGTAGTCAAAATCCATTCATACCGATTTGTAGCCTTTTACTGACCAGTTGAGAATGATGTAAACGCCGTTGCTTCACCCGTAAGTCACCAAGCTCATCAGTGATGTACAAGGACAAAGTAAGCCCACAAAAGTGAATCGTTAAAGTCATCTCATCAGTACTAGTGTTTTCCACCAACAGATTTTACTCAGCAACATATTTCGTCTGTGTCAAACACTTATGACCTTGACTGGATGGTTTCCTACGAAAATCCTGTTGACATCACATTTAGACAGTTGAAAAACTACTCAGCTATTGAAATTATCAGAATCTGTCATTCAATTCACCAGTAATTTTTGAACGGATCATCTTATCGACAAATGATAGTGTAAGAGAAATGAAGAGACAATTCAGTGATGAAAATCTTCTTTATCGACCACATCATTTTTTAAAGCTGTGCAATAGCATTTATATATAATATCACAGAAATATAACAGTCTGTTATTAAACGAATCATGTGCAGACCAAATTGCAACGCTTCGCATCATCATAGAACAGAGCATAGAATGGCAATCAGCTCTCTGCCTCAACTTTATCGACTTTGAAATAACCTTTGACAGCGTCGACCGAGAAGTAATTTGGAAACTGCTTCAATACTACGGAGTACCGCAAACCTTTATCCGCCTCATTCAACAACTATATGAAGATGCCACATGCCAAGTAATTCACAATGGGAAGCTCAGTGATGCCTTTGAAGTGAAGACAGGAGTGAAACAAGGTTGCCTACTATCCCCATGATATTCCTTATCGTGGTGGACTGGATCATGCAGCAAACAGTAGGCAGCGAGAAGAGGGGGATACACTGGACGACGGAAAAGAACCTAGAAGACTTGGATTTCGCCAACGATGACTTGTGCCTGATGTCACATAAACTTGAAGATCTGCAGGCAAAAACTAACAAGTTGATAGAAGAGGCAGCGAAGACGGGACTTCAAGTGAATATAGAGAAGACAGAGGTGATGAAGATACCGTACCACCACCACCAACAACAAACTCCAATCACCGTCAACGGGAGAAACTTAAAGGAAGTAACCTCCTTCACTTATCTAGGAAGCACTGTTTCAACTACAGGCGGGACGGACGAGGACGTCAAAGTCAGAATCGGAAAAGCAACACAGGCGTTCATTAGCCTGAAACCAGTGTGGAGATCTTCTGCACTCAGCATGCGGAACAAGATACGGATTTTCAACACCAACGTCAAGTCAGTGCTCTTGTATGGTTCAGAGACTTGGCGCGTTACGAAATGGATTTCCAATAAACTGCAGACATTCATCAACAACTGCTTACGCTGCTCGCTACTGGAGATCAGATGGCCAGAATAATGAGAATAAGTAACAAGGAGCTCTGGAACGAACCAACTAAGCAAGAACCTATCACGCAACAAATATGCAGGAAGAAGTGGAGATGGATTGGCCATGCACTGAGAAGGCCGACTGAGGACATCACGCGTCAGGCTAGTTGCTCGAGTAGAATCCCCATGGGAAGCGACGAGTTGGGCGTCGGTGCCGAGGGTGACTTGGAGGAGGTCGTGCGAGGAAGAAATGAGAGCTTGTGGGCAGTCGTGGAACCAGGTTCAAAAGATCTCAGAGAACAGAGTTCACTGGAGGCGTGCTACTGAAGCCCTATGTTCCACTAGGAACCCAAGGGACTAATAATAAATGAATAATAAATTATTAAACAACGGGGGATAATTACATGATTGCGGTAGTACTAAAAAACCGAACTGAAGAATGGCAAGTAATTGAGTATTAATCTTTTAGCTAGTAGAACTTATGAGAGTGGTAACGAGTTTAACAATTTGAAAACTGTTAATAGATGTTAAGTCCACATCAAATAGACAATACTTGAATTTCCATAGCTTGGTGCCTGTCAGCAGAAAAAGGAATCTTACTTATTCTTTATCTTCAAGAATCAGAAGAATCTACACGAGTGTTACTATCAACGATGAATTAGACAAATATGGAAGATTCTCATACAAAATGGATACCCATCCAGATTTATTGAGAAGAAATTGACATTAAAACAGAATACAGAAGAAGTTCTAACAGTCTGAAAGAAGACCTTGTTTATGAACTTTGGTTTTGAAGGTGATATGGCAGAAGAGATCTTAAAGAGTCGGTTATTCAAATGGTTGAAGAAGACATTGTTCTTTGAGAAGCTACAGATCAGCTTCTGTAGTCAGCAACTGATTCTAGAGTGCGTTAAGGACAAGTTGTCACTTTGGAACACCTGAATGTGTGTCTACAAATTTACTTGCTGATGTGGAGTCAGTTACACAGGGTACACAAAGCGCCTGCTTCTCAAACTTATCTCTGAGTACTATCCTACACGGTTGTCTAGAGGAGAATGTAAATCGATGAACGGTTCAATTTTTAAACATTTGGTCAACTTTGAGCATATAGTGTTCATCCAGAGTCCTGCTTCAATTTCATTAAAACAGGGAAATGGAATATTTCAAAAGGAGTAAGCTTTCGACAGTTGTTCGCCATCAGTGAAGTACTGGTAATTCACTAGTTCGTTAGTTTACTATTCTCACCTTCAGTATGTATGACCTTTGTTTGTTTTCTCTTCACTCTCTTTACATGTCTATCACGAGGAGGGTCACATCCATTTCATATTTCACATCTCCGGCAATTTTTAAGTTGTTCAACTTCTTACTACTCTCATTAGTTCTACTAGCTAAAAGATTAATACTCAATTACTTGCCATTCTTCAGTTCGGTTTTTTAGTACTACCTCAATCATGCAATTATCCCCGTTGTTTAATAATAGACTGTTATATTTCTGTGATATATATAAATGCGATTGCATAGCTTTAAAAAATGATGTGGTCGATAAAGAAGATTTTCATCACTGAAATGCCTCTTCTTTTCTCTTTGACTAGATGGGAATGAGAGTTTTGCTAATGATTAAATTTACTTAAGTATCATTTGTAGAAGTACTTCATCAGACTATATATGATACAATTGGCAATGCCTACTCTAATCATTCTACCAGTTTATTCGAAACAACTATAGAAATAATAATTTGGTTGGTTGTGGCAAGCAGAAGAATCCAGGATGTACATTTTATCTTATTTGTGACTCGTCAGCTAGATGTACCTGTACATGACAACTTCTGCTAGCCAAAACCAACCAAATTATCATAATTATCATTCAGACAATATCAAATCATCCGCATAGAAGCCCACATGCCAATAGAGGTAGAACAGTTCGACCCAATAAAACAACAGGGAATGACAAGTATATCAATACATAGAAATAATGTTGTTGCTTGTATTAAGTCGTCATTGAGTGCAACGAATTGATCGGTCTCTCTAGGGATATAGGCTTCTGGTAGGATTTTTCCAAAATGTCTGTATGTTAATTATATGATAGTAATGGAGAGTGGCTAGTAGCGGAATTCAACATGGCCGTTTCATCCTATTTGGGACTCATCAGTTGAATGTACCTGTTTCCCAGCGACTGATATCTTTCCCACTGGGACTTGAACTCGGGATCAATCACTTCAACCTAAAGAAACCCAAAGCAGTGTATTCTCCAACTTCAAAGATGGTTTAAGCAACCACATTTCAAGTGGTAACGTTATCCTACAGGGAAATAGGCAGAAAGATTTGGTTTTAATCTCTTCTCCATACTTGACACTCATGTAAACTGTCAAGAATCGACTCCAACCGCAAACTCCTGCACATACTCACTTAGGAGAAAGAGTGAGACTACCACTCCTAAGATCCCATTAACTTTCTTGAAAGAAACATCATCAGATTACAATTATAGATCGTCAACACACCAGCGTGTCTACCGATTGGAGAAGACCTGAGCGTTTCGCAGAATCTTCACAGAAAGGCAACAAAATATGTCGTACGGCTAAGAAGCTAACCTGGTACTGGACTTCCTCAGAAACGTGATCTGTTCATTCTTACCTACCACAGTGAACAAAGTCACTTTATCACAGGACATGAGATCACTCATCAGACTTGCTTGTGTTACTGATGAGAATTTCCATCTTTCTGCTGATATGAATAGCTCCGTGCTTAACGACACCAGGGTGGAGATATTCCACTTATCAAAGTCGGAATTTAGAAGCAGAACGTACTTTTGTGTATTAGACAGCAATGTTATTGAGGATGTACCTCCCAACTTCCAAAGCCAGCTTTTTAACCTCTTCGAACATATCAAACTATCTCCAGATGATGTTTCTTAATTGCCTTGATTACTCACCTGTCTTAACTTATGGCTCTTTTTGGAGATTCTTCCACAAAAATATATACTTTTTGAATGCAAACATGCATCTGGAACTCGCGAATAAACTAGTTGAGCAAGTGCATAGGATAAAGTGACAATCGTCTGAAGGTAGGTGAATATAAAGTTGCTTTCTTTCTATTTCCTATCCTTTCAATGTTTCCGTTATCACTGTTCATGATAATTTTTCAGATAATGTCGTGGTGACGTAAAACGACAGATCCTAGGTACCGACGCAGATGAAGAGATTTCATGCCAATAGATGAAATTTCTTTCTTAACAATACTTCAGGCTTTACAGCACATGAATATTACGAGGCTTAAGACAACAATGCCAACAGTTCCTAAGAAGCAAATCTTCTTGAAGCTGCAATTTGAGAGTGGTATTGCTAGTGAGATTATCACACAACGCATCAAAAGAGTCTTGCATAAAGCATTCCCAGCCGCTAAATTATGTCCCGCCTTCTACAACCGCCCGATTCTAGGTGCAAGAAATAAAGACAAACTGCCTGATTGTGTCACTTCTATGTGCATTTATCAATTCAACTGCTCCTATGAAGCGAGTTACAATGGGCGTACAATGAGGCAGTTCCATCGTCGGATTCCTGAGCACCGCCCATCTTGGCTGAACAAGGGACAAATTAGAACTATAAAGAGCTCCATACTCGCACACTTAGTTGACACGCAATATCAAGTGGTTACTGGGAAAGCCTTCAAAATTATCCATCAGATTCCTCATCGATTACGCATTCGGTAACTTCATATAACAGAGGCATTGCAATCCACCTTTACAAACCTATCCTTTATATCCAAAATAAGTTTGTTCGACCACTTTCATTATCGTGGCCGTCAACATGATGTAACTTTCAGGTCTACTTTGTACACCTCTTCCCCTTCTTGTTTCTATTAATATTCATATTTCCTATTTTAGTAACCCTATTGATTATTTACATCATTATTTCCAAAACATCACCACGTGATTGGTAATTTGACCACATTGTAAACCCACATATATTAGTGTAGAGCCCAAGATGAAAACCTAATTGTAAAGGAATATATATTTCTTTGCTCAATCAGTCTTTTTCTAAAATAGAATATGGATACTTTGAGGAAGAGATCACTAACTGTATCAAAGTAATCCATAGCAATTACTCGTGCAGCGAACAATGGCTTCGCTCAACCAAGTATTAGTACACAACACGGTAGACATGGAATAATAATGTCATTTGAAGGCTTTCGCTTTTGTGGGATGGATTATTGTATTATGCGCAAGTTTAGTTGGCAAGTTTACACAGGATGATAGATCCTTTAAATCTCGAAAAACTATCACTGTTAGTGAAATCGCAGGCAGTAATTTCACTTATAATACATCATTCAAGTAGTATAAACAACCCAGGATATGAAGAAGTAGCCAGCAGGTGTTAAGTGGTAAGACAACCATAAAAACAGTATATCAAAAAGCGTAGCTACACTAACCATCTGCATGCAACTTAGAAAAGCTATAGGTACATTGCCACTGTGATAGTGGAGCCTTAAAATAGTGCTATGAATTTTTGAAAAGACAACCATATAACCGTAGGTCTAGGATACTTACCTGGAATGCTGAATGCAGTCCACACTTCATATCGAAGACGTTAAAAAATTTTCTCCTTTATTTTATTCTCATATTGATATATGTTGGAAAATCTACAAGATTCGATGGGACCTGAATGGTGCAGAAGGGAGACCATTAAATTCTATTGAAAACATTAGAAGATTTCACAGGTTATGAAGTGAACAAGAAGATACCACTTTTCAGCAATATACAGAGTGTTTGTGTGTGTATACCGTTTTCAGTCATATTTTTTTCACCTTAAGTGGCATCTAGGCTGCTCAATATTCCAAGTTTGCATTACGCGTAGTCGACATGTTTGACTTATCTTCATAGTGCCAGGTTACGACAGATAAACTTCTATTTTATCATAAATTCTTATGTTAATAACCTAAAAAAAACCCACAATGATGATTTCGGGAATCATCAGTAAGTTCCTAAATAATCGTGTAATTGAGGTGAATATCTATGTCCAAGCATTTCCCATTCTTCAAGTGTTACCGTTCACAGCGATGTAGATTTTAGCCATTAGAATTAAGTGTTGTGGTGTAATGGAATAAATATTTTCGAAGGACTGCAGACCAAACGCGACGGATTTTATATATCATTAACGTTAATGTATACAGCATTATGAAGTACTAGAGAGATCTGTTGCAAAGCAGTGTTGTGAATTTCTTGCCGTTAGAGTTAATGAATGAGTTGTTCTCTTAGATTTAACTGTTTGCCCGAATTTCCGCTTCAATTGTGACTATCAAGAAATTTGAGTAGTCTGAAGACAGATACATTTTCATATGGTGTATAGAGTCAAATGAATGAATGAATGAATGAATGGGACCGGTAATTTCTACTTAGTAGATAAGTAAATTTCGTGGCAGCACAGTTGAAAAACAATGGAATGTAGAGAATTGGTAGTATATATTCCTCATTTGAGTCTTGTTGTCATAATTGATGGTATGGGTTTTCAAATTTTTTATTTAAATCCCTTGTCTTTTTACAGTTCAAACCTACTGTAAGATGATTGATTTGAAGTTTGTGTGAAATTTTAGCAGAAAAAAACACAGCGAAAACAGGTGTAGCTTTTTTACCTATGTGGTTGGAAATTGTTTACATATTAAAAGGTCTTACTATGTTCTACCAATTGATGCATGCAGAGAACGCTTCAGGTCCGACTTTTTTTACCCCATCCTAACGGAGGAGGTTAAAAGAATAGATAAAGTGGTGCCATCTCTAGGATCTGCCATGAAATAATCAGCACGCCTCAGACACTATAGGAGCGAGACCAGATGCGAGACCGAATAAAAATTGTGTTGGAAATTCAAATACTTCACCCATGATGAGCTGAGGTAGCAGCAGAGCCAACTGCCGTCTCAGTTGACATGAACATTTCATGAAAATCACCGCCGGGAAAGAGTGAACAGTCCATAACCAAAAACTGCACCGATAACTATCAGACGTTGAAGATTCATTCTTCTCCCACTAAGCTCCTTTGTGCGTATCGGGGTAGCTAGGCAACCCAAGACAGCCCAGTATCCATTACACCCTCTGTTTACTCCTCTAAAGATTTTGATGATGCTGTAACCCACTCAGGTCAACCAGATCGTGTCCGGATATAATGGGAACACCCCTTCTAGGTGACCTTCAGAGTTACATTCACCGTTACTGTTCTATTTTTGTTTTTGCATCGGAGTGCGCTCTTATTGTCTTGTTTTCTCACCCTCTATGTTGTTTCTGGTCTTTACAAAACTATGTTTATGTTCGTCTTTTGTAAACCACGTTGCTGAACCATAATTTGCTGTGTGCAATGGAATGAATAACCTGAAAATTCCCCCGGGTACTATGTTTGGCCGTACTAATATTTATTTGATCATTTTTGTCGCCTTTGTGGATAATATCGTTTATCCCCAACCGATTTGAAACTATTTTATCATTTGACTGTCTCCTTTGATTTAGTACTTGTTATTTGTCTTTCTTTTGATTGGGACTTATCCTCCATGCTTTACTTTGCTGTTTTATGATGCTGAACTGCTGACAACGTGGCATTGTTTTACTGTTCTCGACGTTCTGTTTGTTTAAGCTCACGGTTGCGCTGTGAAGTGACTGCTTGTCTATTGGCCGTCCACTCAAAACGTTTATTGCTTAATCTGTTTCTTATAGACACAGTTTTATCCTATTCTGTGGGGACTATTCTTGTTGATTCTCAGGTATTTAACAGTTTTATTTAGTTAGTCAGTTTTCACTGTATAGTAAGTATTCATCGTCAGAGAAATCTTTGAACTGTGTAGTTGCTCAGCTGCGTTGCTGGGGTACTTTTGTTACTCTGTTGTAACTTGTCATTGTTTAATACTGTCGCAAATTTATCACAGAATTAACATATCGGATCATGTTTTGATATCGTTGAAATATAATCCAACTTAGCATGACTCAAGGAAGCTTAGGAAACTATACAGAAGAACACGGTAGTTTGTCTGGATCGCGTCACCTTGTTTCCGTTGAATCTCTTTTCGTGTTTAGATCGAAATACTTGGATTTTGGCCGCAACACAGTGTTTGGAGTTTGGTTTCACTTCCACCGGTATTGTTCTATTCTGCTCAGGGTCATACAGGAAGCCATTACTGTTGCGGTTTTGATTTGACCATCTGCTTTTGATACTTCTGGGTGTCCACAAAAATTATCGTCTAGGTTCTTCGTACTTGTTATGGGTTATCGTACTCCATGTGGAAATGAGTGTTTTTGAGGACCCATTTTACTTGTTCATACACCCTTTGAAACACCGTTAATCGTTCAATCGTGCTTCATACGACTTATTCGTGGAGGCTGGAAGTGAAGGCGACTGAGGCGACTTTCAAATATACTGCCTTTCATCCCTCTTAAAATTTACGTATAAGCTTACATTTAGCAAGAAGTCATTGGTCGGTTCACTTCACGGTGAGCAAAATTAATTGCTTTTTTACGTCAGGTGAAGTGTCGGAAGAAGGATGAAGTCAGCTATCGTTTGAAGTGGAAACGTTTTTCACACTAAAATTCAACGGAAATTATGTATTTGATTACCGCATGGTAAATATATGTGCATGTATAATGGTCCGTACTGTTGCGTTGTAATGAAACTGTAGTGAAGTTGAAATATTCAAATAGCCTAATTGCGTTTAGCTAGTATGAACTAAGGCATCTTCCGCTCATGGTTCTGCTAATTTGAAGCCTAGGAGATGTTGATATAAATGGGTGCTTAGTCAGGGTTTATCTTTGTTGTCACGTCCAAATAAGGGGTACGTTATTGGACTTACAAATTGTAATTCGACTCATCAAGTAACATAGTCTACTTGTTCAAGGTATTTAACGTTTACCTAGAGAAATAGTAAACCACAATGAAGCGGAATGCACCCAGATTTTTATAATCATTGACTGTATTTGATTGAAATAAGAAGCTCGAGCAACACTAAGGTCTCAAAGGTTATGTACCTTATTTGAGAGTGACGTGATGACACTGAATTGGTGGCACTCTGCGATGGAACACGCCTCTGCATAAGCAGTAAGTGTACGTCGTTTGCTGCCGTAATAACAGCAATGGTAATATATTTCGAATTATGAATTATACGAACACACGCCATTTTAAAGGCAGTATCCGAATGCTATTTTACTCAGTTAAGGTGAAAAAGTTGAGAAAGAATAAATCATCTTGCCATACATAGTCTTCCGGAGTATTCAGTTGTTTAGATGTTGCTGGTCATAAATATTGGATGAAAGCCATTTTGTTGCACAACAGCAGTGAGAATTAATACGGGTGTAATCCTTCAGTTTGAACAGTATCCTGGCAACAGTGAATCACATGATCATTAAGGATGAATTATATATCGAATGTTGAGTATAAGTGAATCCGAAATCACGTGATTATTCAATAAGTCGTTGCCGTCTACTCAGAGTAGGTAAAACAAGAGTTAAATACTTAGATGAACGGGTGGGGTTAGAGTGTAGTATTTTACAGTTTCATGCTGAGCGTACCAACTGGTCAAGTTCATGTTGTTGTCAGCATTCATTTGAATAAATTAGGCCAAAGATGCAATTCTGTTCAGCTACTGTTTTCATATTAGGTTTCATCATTAAACCACCCAATAAGACTTCAAGGTCGGCGCTTCATGTGAGGTCACTTTTAGTTGGCTTCGTTGCGAGGTGAGTGGTTGTTGTGATTCGAAGAACCTGCACATTTGGATCCAAACTGCATATTTTACCAATATTTCTAGACGCAACTCCGACTGGAACCATGGATTTCGGGAAGCTTATGAGCTGGGGTTAATTGTCCTCTGTTTACTTTGCATCTCTAGGTGGTAAGAAGCGATAGTTGGAAGGCCTTGAATAGAAGTTCGAAGCTTATTTCTGTGCTGAGTACGCACCTGTATGACCTGCGGTAATAATCTGGATGTCCAGTGAAAAAGAGAAAAATGGTGACATGACAGGTGAAGTTAATTATTTTAGAATTTGGGTAAAAAATATTAAAGACTAGAGTTTATAGTGAGAACATGAGGAATGAGGGGCCACAGAGTTTGATATTATACTTATAGAATACCATTGGAGTTTAACATGGGACATTTCTCCTGTCTGACTTTAAGTTTTATTACAAACACCTAAAGATAGTCACTCTGTTTCGCATTATGCTATGTCGTCCCGGGCCCACTTACGAACATCTCACAGATAAAGGTGGTTTCCATAAGTCCCCATTATCAGATCTACCATCTCATATCGTTATGCCATTTTTATGTTTTGGATTATCTTTCAACCTGTCACCAATATTGGTGTATCACACATTACCATAAAATTTCTTCTTTTAAAGAGACCTCTTCTTTGGATAGTTATCATGTTACTTGCAGAAAGCCTACAATCACTCCACGTTCGCTTTAGTACTATAGAGTGGAGATATGTGGGTACTCGTTAAATTAGACTTGCCTAGAGTGAGATCACAGGCAGAGAAATATGAGCGCCAGTTATGGTAGGCTATATCTGTCTACATGGAGTGGGGATTAGTAGATTTTCTCATCATGGTTCAGAATGGAAAATATGTTAAATCGAGAGGTCAGTTAGGTCACGAAGGAATCAAGGTCACATCAGGGTAGCTACACAGTCTGGTGTCCCGAATCGCATCACACTCCACACGGCACTGCCTAATTACTCTAGGTCACTTGTTTTATTAGATTTCAAACTAACTTACGAGCTCAGTTTTCGGAATGGTATACTAGTGCTCTTGCTATGTAAGTTTCTGTTGGTCTGTCTACCAGTAGCACCATTGTACGTGGCACTGAATTATCTGGAAATCCGAACGCTAAACGACTAGAAGACTTAACTCGAAACTCCGAAGGCCCGCAAGATCAAGATAAATTTGGCTGATGACAACAGGACGCAAATGAGGAATATACGTTACTAATTCCCAACATTCCAAGGCTTTATGAAGCAATGAAACTGTACTCTCACGAAAATTACCGTCCAATAAGTAAAAATTACAAATCCCATTCACTCATTCAACTCTCACCATATGAACATTTATCAATCCTCGGATTAATCAATTTTCTGGACTGTCGTAATGGCAACGAAAATCTGGACAGACAGTAAAGTCCAAGAGATCAACCCACCTACTGACTTTAAGTTGAACATATTCAAAACAATGCAATGAAACAGTTTTCTCTGGCACTTCATCTAACAGTGAATATATCTTCCTGATAATCCTGCATACCCTAACATAAACAGTCTAGAAAACCAATTGCCATTGGTCTTCAAATTTTTGTTCCCTTGCACCACAATATCTAATTCTGATGGCGTAAATCTATATTGCTGTGGATGGTGACGCTTTAATAGGTGCACACTTGGATAGCATGACTATGTGAAATTTACGGTAAAATAGACGTTCATCCACTGCTTGTAACGGGAATTCGGAATTTGTGCGCGAACTTCGTGCCGCTAATGGTGAAAAAAGTAAGATAACTGAAAAAAATGTACACTCACAAACACTCTGTATATGCTGAAAAGTGGTATCTTCCTGTTCACTTCATAACCTGTGAAATCTTCTGATGTTTCCAATAGAATTTCCAATACCCAATGTCTTTTCAACGAGCTTGTGTAAACCAACTGATTTCTTCGCGCTCGCTTCTTGGTCTTGCTGAACGGCTCCAGATCTTTTGGCGGACTCCGATGCAGTAGGTCCAGCCACTCGTCCGCTATAGCTGTGATTTACAGAACAGGAAGTTAAGTGTTGGTTTGTTTGCCTTGGACTGTGGTGCAGTTGGCTTCTTCAGATGTCGAGTTGCCAGACAGTTGTTAGGTCTGGTCGCTAGAGAGGTTTGGGGATAGTGAAGGGAAAACCTAGAAAGTGTTTGTGTGAGTAAAAGGAGAGAGGAAAAGTGAACTAATGAAGTAATCTACTTACATCCAAGTAAGGTGAGTAGGGGTGCAAAGATATGAAGAACTTAGGTAAGTGAGGCTAACTTATGGCAAGTGGAAGGGGTGGAAAGGGCTTGAATGAATACGATAGAAAGAAAACTGGTTGGGGTGGCTTGACATCACTTCGTGTTTCAGCTGTGCGTGAGCAGACCGTGAGTCTCTGCATGACTTTCTAGCCTCCTCTTGAAGCTTTCAACAGTTGGGGCGGAGACCACCTCTGCTGGTAGTGCATTCCAGTACCCACAGACTCGGAGGGAGAAGAACTGTGGACGCACGTGCGTTTTGACCTCTGGTGTGCTATTCTATTGGGGCTTCCTCGAGGATCTTCATAGTGGCCACTCGGTAGGACTCCCCTGTTTGGGTGACTTGGGTTACTCACTATTTTTTGAGCCATTATTAAGTCGCCACGTATCCTTCGATAGCTAAGGGAGTACATACCTAGGCCTCTGAGTCTATCCTCGTATGGTTTTCGTTGCATTCCAACAACCCCTTTCGTGGCCCGCCTCTGGACTTTCTCCAGTAAGTTCGCGCCTCTTTTCAGCTGTGGTGGAGCGAAGACGTTATGGACCTCTAAGTGGGGCCGCATGTAAGTCTTGTAGAGCTTCAGAAAGAGTTCTGGGTGAGGGCACCCAGTTGTCTACGCACAAAGTGTAGTACCCCATATGCTTTTGAGACATCACCTGGGTAATTGGAACTGGTGTCCAGTTTCTCCGTCACCGTTAGACCCAGGTCTTTTTCTACTGTGGTATGGGATAGACGTGAACCACAGAGATAGTAGGATGTTTTCTGGGGATCAGGAGTGCGGAAAAACATGGACCGGCACTTATCCAGATTAAATGCCAGTTCATTATTGGTTCCCCATTCCTCTAGTGTTCTGAGGTCCTTCTGTAATGCCATAGATTCCGCCTCGCAAGTTATTGCCCTCCATAACTTGACATCATCAGCGTATAGGAGAATCGGGGAGCTGATATGTTGCGGCAAGTCATTTACGAACAGTAGGAACAACAGTGGGCCCAAGATTGCTCCTTGTGAGACACCGGATGAGGATGTTCTCCAAGTTGAGTAGACCCTGTTGACTTTCGTGCAGAACTCCCTGTTGTCTAAGTAGTTCTGCAGCCACGATAGCACCTGGCTGCGAATACCTAACCCAGCTATCTTATGTATTAGGATATGGTGTGAGACGGTGTCAAAGGCTTTGGCGAAGTCCAGAAAAATTACGTGGACCGGGACCTTGAGATCCCAGCATGCTGTCCAGTGATCATGGGCCGTCAGGAGGTTGGAGGCACAGGACCTACCCTTCCGGAAGCCATGTTGAGCGTCACTGAGTGCCCACTTGGTGTCCAGGTATTCTCTGATACGGTCGTCCATCACACTTTCCATTACTTTTGATATTACTGGTAGAAGTGCTATGGGTCTATAACAGTTGGGATTCTGTCTGTCTCCTCCTTTGAAGATGGGAGAAAGGATAGCCCGTTTCCACTCTCGTGGGAGCTTTCGCTCATCCAAGGAGTGTTGGAAGAGGTTGCAGAGTGGGCCACTTAGGGTACTTGCACATTCTTTCAACACAGATGGGCGAATGTCGTCGCACCCTGGGGATTTTCCCGCGCCTAACTTTAAAAGCTTGTCGAGAACAACAGCGCGAGTTATCCGAATTTCGTGTAACTCAGTAGCATCAGGTAACGTTGAGGCTCTTCGTGCAATTAGTATGCGCACTTTCTTGATGGAATGTTGAACTGTGTCAAATGCGGTGCTCAGCACTTCAGCAATCTCCTGTCCAGAGAGATTTCTCCGTTCGGGCATTTTGTGACACATGCTCCCTGGCCATGCGATTTGATTTTCGCCATGAATCGGTAAAGGCTTTTAGGGATTGCCCCAAGCCTTTTAGCGAGGTTGGACTGGAACGACCTCCTGTCTTTCCACACCCTTATGTTGCTTCGATTCCGTAGAGTCATGTATGCGTCATGGTCGTCCTGTTCTCTGGAGAGTCTCTATGTGTGCCATGCCCTTCTCTTGGCTTTTAGAAGGCGCTCAGTGCCCCGCTTTAGCCATGACATTCGCTTTCTGGTTGTTGTTACCGCCAAAGGGACGTTTTGCGAGACGGCCACCTTAATGATATCTTTTACCAGTTCTTAGTGCTGGTCTATCGATAAGGAACACCAATCCACTGGCCACGAAGCTGTTGAAAGGCTCTTGTTCATACCTTCGTAATTTGCCTTGTTGTAACATAGGTAAGGACGAGGTCCCTCCCATGATAGCTCTTCACTAAATACCAGGTCGAACATTGCCGTAGCGTGATCGCTAATTCCAAGGGGGCTTGTACCTGAACGCTTTCAACCAGAAGGGATCACCAGTCGGTAGGTAATCCGGGTGTTGTCGCTGATTTTTTCCTGCAATCCGGCCATTTCGATGGCATTTAGCGGGTTACAGTCGAACTTCCGGCTCGGGGTAATGCCACCTTGCTCTAGGCTGAGGGTTGGAGCGTTGAAGTCGCCAGCTATTAAAGTCTGGTCGTACTGTATAGTTGACACTGTGGATATTGCTTGGAGTAGTTTTTGGTTGTGTTCCAAGTTGCTATTAGGGGACTTATAGATTCCTCCAACTAGGAATTTGGTGTGTTTGACCGTGAAGTGGCACCAGATAGAGTCTGGGAGCTCTGTCAGTGCTGTGTGTGGTCTGTTCGCTTCTGAACCACTTGTTCACGTATATTGCAACCCCCCTCTCCTCATGTTCTCTGTCTCTCCTGACAGAATCATATCATCTATGTTAACTTCGGTGTCAATTATGTCTGGTGACAACCACGTTTTGTCAGGATCATGATTTTCGGGGCGAAGTCGAGACAGAGGGATCGGAGCTCTGGCATTTTACTTCGGAGTCCTTTCACGTTGGTGTAGAGACACTTGGATGTGTTTCTCGTAACGTGAGATGTCTCTGAGTTAACTAGTGGCACTGGTTTGGATGTGGGGTTTCTGCTAACTGGCCAGTTCCAGTGGAACTGGCCCAGTTAAGTTTTTTCCCTCGTCGACTGGTGCATTCGGTGTTGAGTGGAGGTTTCTGGTCTGACTCTCAACATTTCGGTTTAGGGTTACGGTGGCCTGAGCACAGGGCGTAACTGCTGTCTGTTGTCGCAGTGTTCTCGGTCTGCTTTCACAGCAGCGAACGTTACCGCTTATGGTGCTCTTAACTTTGTACCACGTCTCCAGCACTCTGGTGAGTACTTCTGGGGATACGAAGTTGCCAGCCATTAGTCTAGGTGAGGTCATGGTTATCAGATGCAGGGTGCTGACTGTCGCAGCTGCAACCCCGCTCAGCTCCATCCGAGCCGATAACCACTCCTATTGTTTGACGTCGTGTGTACTTCTCACCTGGGGTACCGGTCGCCATTTCAGGTATTCCATGTACGACCATGGTTATGGGTTTTAGTGGACCAGCTGCTTCTCGAGATGTCTTTCTTGACACCCATGATCGGTCAGGTCTGGCTCTAATGTTGGACGATCTGTTGATGACCACGGTGTGTGACAGTAAGGGAACTTTTCAGCGTCTCTAGTTGAGACTAGAGTCACTCTCATCGGCGGAGGCTTCCCTGCGGGTGAGTGGGTGCCTTTGTATAGTCGACACAGTTTTGCCTCGAGAACGCCCAGACCTAGCGGGGCACAGAGGGAGTCCCACTGCTGCCTGTCAAACTTGTCCTTATGTTCCAGAAGGCTATCATCACAGACGGGAACGTTAAACAGAATGACAGAGCTAGATCGGTCAGTGATGCCAATGATATTCGATCCTGTAGATGCTTTTCACGGCTGCTTCGAGTTTTTTTCCACCCTGACCCATTCTCTATGTTGTCAGCTGGTTGCTGTTTCTGGCGTAGCCCCACGGCTTGAGGTGGATGCAGTTGTCTTCGGTGTAGGCAGCGTTTTGTCCGGCTTAGAACCTCTCAGGTTTTTGGCCTTCTGTAGGCCATTGCCAAAATCATCTGGAGAGTGGATATCCTCTGTGACAGTTGTTTGGACGGATACCTGCTTTTTGATTACTGGAGGTTTATCGGTTACTCTGAGTAAGCCTGAAGCTAGGTGCGGTCTCAGACGGCACTGTGGGAAAATGTACCAAAACCACGTGCATGGGTGACGCGTCATAAAGCTATAGTACTGACGTGGCACTTCTTTGTCACATCGGCAGTGCACCCATCTGTTGCAGCTTCGCCCAAAGGCAGCATCACTTTTAGTGACAGTGAGAGCACATGTGTGGCAGTTGTCATCATGTCCATGCGGTTTTTCCAAACGTTTATGCCCTACTCTTTGACGTTTCCGCCTAGCGGTTCTCACTGGGGATCGGGGTGGGCGCGGGGAGTAGCGTGGGGCTCTGGATTTACTTTATTAGGTATAGTGACGTTTACAGTGCCGGGAGGACTGGTTGCACGGCTAACTTCAAGTGTCGCAAGCCGTGTTGTAACCGATCAAGAGGGGTGGACTTGGGTGGTGCGTTCGTATCCTCAATCGCTTTCTTCGCCACGCTTTGGAGTCTCGTGGCCCCAGCCCTGGTAGCTACTGAGAATGAGATGGTCAGTAACTATGCATAGATTGTACTCAAAGCATTTCTACCGCTTGCCTTTTTCGGGGTCAGCATACTTTTACCACGCATATTGATATTAATAAACAGATAAAGATAAAAGAAGTGGAGCAATGAAGATGCACAGCAGTGAACAGAAGACTTTCGACCTTACCTTCAGCTGTCTGTTCCTGCGACTCTGTAAAAGTTCAAAAACTGTCAAGCCCTGGACGTAGATGTCAGTGAGATATATTCTGCTGCAGATACAGCAATCTGAGCCATAACAGTTGGTCGAGTCAGCTAGACCTACCACACAGTTGTCCGTTTGGAGCGTAATAGTGGTGGTGGAGTAAGTAGTGATATTTTCTGCAGCAAGATTGTTTCAGAAACGTTGAATGAGGAGTCGAAAGCCCCTACTGGATAGTTGTAAATGTGGATCTTATCGAGATGGGTGGGACGAGCTAAAACACGTCACGCGCGATACCCATGGTCTCCCTTCTTTACCATCCAGGTCCCATCGAATCTTGTAGATTTTCCGACATATATCAATGTGGTGATGCCAGTGAACTGATTTCTCTCATTTTAAATTACCAGTATGAGAATAAAATATTTATTTGTTTACCAGCATTCTTGAGTTGGCTATCCTCGAATTGGTGAGAATAGTTAGACAGGAGGAACTCATTAAGCAATCATTGAAGCTGGTCAAGAGATCAGCATGCTTGTATAGAAGAGGGAAGTTTGTTTCACAGCATACCGTATTGGGTACTGAAAAATTGACACCAGATTTTTGGGTGATATTTATTTATGGGGATGATGGGTTCGCTTTTGCAGAAACTGTTCGTCACTATTGACTTAAAAGTGATAGGACAGTTTGTTTTGGATTTTTCAAATAGGAGACAGAAATGATAAGTTGATTCGGACTTCAGTTGTCACAGCTAGGGTGATTCTGGTTCTAGTTTTTTGCACCTCATTAAGGAAGCCCTCTGTTATGCACAGGCGGTCGCCGAGTAAAGTTCCTCTGGTTGTTCTCAACTCAAATTCCATCAGATGCCTTCATATTACCTTGGGTGACTGGCCAACGCACTACGATTGGGTGAACCAAAGCTTTGCGTAGTATAAGTTTTGCAACGTGTTTGGTTATGTTTGTGTATAAGATCTGTGAGTCTTCTGCCCTTGAAAAGCACTGAATCCGCATACTCTGTGAAGTTCCGACTCCTAGATTTTGTGATCCCGAAGTCTTTTTTCTTTATTTGCCGCGTATCTCCGAATAGTTGTCTTCGACTGCTTCATGCTGTTTGCCCTTGTGAAAACGAAATATTGTCAGCTACGACGCCAACCCCAGTTTAATGTCTTTCAGATTAATGATATGGTATTCTCATTGTTCGGTGGTCTATGAGAGCAAACGCTGATGGGCCCTGCAAAGCTAAAGGCTAAATATAAGTATACAAAACATACGATGTTTTTAAATTTCATTTCTATCCCGCTGAGAGATCCTTGACCCCATGAATAAAACTATCTATCGTTTTGGCTCTGCTTGACCTACTTGGTCTGGCTGCTTCGGTTGGCTTTCCAGCCAGATGGTCTTTGCGGAGTCCTTGCAAGTCCTATATTGGTTAAGATCAGCGCCTGAGCTTCAGTGACATGTCCCTGTGGATAGGTTATATGATGTTTCCGCGGAATCTCGGACAAATCTCTCTGCCTAAGTGTATTAGGGGTGATAACAAAGATGACATCAAAAAGGTTGAATTGCCGTTATTTCGCAATCAGTCCGTTCCTGAAAGCGGCTGCTTACTCTGGAAACATTCCTTAATGCAAATTACCAAACGGTGTTCCGTTCTACAGAAAAGCTCTGGCTGCCCTTTGAAACCTGTGACAACTCATAAGTTGAAGTTGGCTGCCCCAACCTTGAATGCACCAATGGGTGAAGCCTAGAAAATGGAATTTCCGGATATTTTCAATGAAATCAATTTTTGGACGGGCCCTACGAAGTCTCTATATTCAATGGGGAACGCGGAGAGTTGGCGTAGCAAGTTTGCGGCCAACCACCTAGCCGTTATTCACCAGCGTCCTTCTTCGTATCGGTGGCGGCACGTTGGGTTTGACGAGAATCCCGTGGACTGAACTTCATCGAACAGATGGAGAGAATGAAATTTAGGGTCTTGGATTCAGCCCCAGTCACTTCCAGAAAGTCGAGAAGTTTTAATTTGGTCTCATCGTTGCTGGAATCTCCCTGCTAAAATATCGGATTCAGAGGGTCTGTTCGAGTCAAGAGAGGAACCACTGAGCCCAAGGCTGATCCAATTTTTTTCACACTATTTGGGTTAGGTAAAGTTTATCAGGACTGCTACATGACCCGGAAGACACTTGGCCTACATAACTGCTGCTCATAAGAAAGTGCATAGTGTCGGCACTTGGAAACTACCTTGGGCCAGATGACGACGCCTATGCCAGTGTGTCTGATGCAGAAAGGTCTTTATGCCTCTCTCCCTCGGAGTATATTTTGGCCGCGCGCCACTCACTGAAGTCAAGTACAATATACAGAAAGAGTGCAGCCGTATCTTTTGGTGGAGCTTAAGCGTCATCTGTGCTGCAAGTTGCGTTCTGAACAGGGTATTTATATTTTAGTCGGTACACCGACATTACCAGTACTTGCGAAACTCGGGCCAAGGTGAGTAAGAAAATGGGAGAGAAAAAATATGGCCAAGAGTCCAAACGGAAACACCACGATGGTCATTCACGGTATTCCAGGGCTGCTCTGAGAACCCTCCACTGAAGAGCGGGGATTCTATGACACTGACCAGGAGAAGTGGTTGACGGAAAAGTTTGGATTCGTCAATCGATCAGTCGGTAGCATAGGTAAGCCATGGAGATCAGCCCACCCAAAGCTTATTCGCGACTCCAGATTACCCACCGTCAAATCTTACTCACAAACACAACTCGCAAAGGTTCCATGAGCCTGATGCAAAGTGACAGTTCTTGTGTGACACTCAGTTTAGCTATGTGAAAGTAAATGAAGATGTACGAGATAAGCAGTCAGGTGTCAACTGCTGACAGCTATCCGCCCGATGTTTGTAGGATCACATACACACAAAATGAGCTCACGAACCCGCGGAAGCTGTAGAATATGTTTTGCTAGGTATCTGCCCAGTAGTCAATTGGTAATGTGATCTTCAATAGCCTTATGTCTATGGGTGTAGACTGCTAAGTAGACCAACGGTGGGGCCAAACGGCTGTTTGGTGATCCTAAATTTTGGATGGCCGTCAAGCTGAGATGAGCACCGGCATGAAGTTATCCAACCTCTGCAAACCTCTGGATCAAGCCCAAAGCACCAAAACGTACTTAGGTCATTCCTATGAGGACCGGCAGTTCAACTCACTCACAGAAACACATTCTCTTCCAAGATGACACGGCTGAGTCCCACTGCCCACCGAGCGCATACGCGTACATAATAGCGTCTTAAAAAAAGGGGAAAGTAGGGGAGATAAAAATATCGGCCCAAATTCCGCAGTGATCTGATATTCATGGCAAAGTCCTAGTTTCCACCGGATATTTTCGACAAAGGGATGTATGTGGTTTTAGTGGGACTCTTTGACAAGGACAGAGAAGCAGAAGTGTGAAGTGGAGTGGTCTTCCACACAGGCTATCATTCAAACGAAAAAGCGGCTAGCAATGTAGTTCTTACCCAAATCCCCGTCTCTGTGTGGTGCGAGGTCATGCTCCATAGAACCAGATGCCTTGTATCGGTCGTTCGTAGGTTTTTGAATGGTAATCCTGATCAACAGAAGATGATTGACTATGCAAACCTAGCCACAGACCGCCATTAGGCGATCACCACTGGTTTCCTTAGCGCACCGTGCATTCCCGTTGAGTTGCAAAGTGGGCAAATTAAACATCTGAAGTAGACAGTCTTTCTAAAGAATTGAATTATACCACGCACCAAGGGCTTAAATTGTATGTGTCGCTCCTCCGCCTCATTCTGAAAAGTAATGATCTTACTACTGAGTTCATACTTTTTCATCCAACTGCAGATCATTTCTCTGAAGGATTCTGTGATCAGAAGAACAACACATTTTTCCCTCCAACAGCGAGGCTAACTATGAGACGTAAGGCGTTTAACAGGAGAATGCAACTTATTCTAGGGACCAAAACGTGCTCGAGACACACAACAAATGGTAGCACGCGAATAAAGTAATTCCTAGGGGTCACCATCACAGTGTTCCAGAGGTCACACTCCGATCATCGCTGAGAGCCTTGCGAATAAAGCATGGAACAGAAATACCAGGCTAATCAAAAGCAGGTATAGCCCGAGTTTTGCTCATGCAGCAAGGAGTTGAGTTTCTCTACTTAGACGAGGATTCACATTAAATGCAGTGTAAAAACTCCTAGCCACCAGTCAAACCAAGCAGGGAGATTACAGAGTAACCCAAAAACCCGTCGCCTTAGGTCGAAAGGGTAATCCATCAGTTAACGTGCTTATCTCATAAAGGACCCGGACAGAGATATGTTGAGTGGTTTTTGAATAGCCCAGCTAGGCACTTTCGATGCAAAACCCGCATCTTCACCAGATGGCAATAGACAGGTTGATCAAGCCGCTGGAACCGAGCCAACTTATGACAGACTGAAAGGGTATAGTCTTGTCACCCATTTGCAAGGGAGACACCCCAAAGTGTCTTCATAGTGATGTGAGGGGATGCGGAGGAAAATGGAGCAGCTACGATTTCTGTGTTCTTAAATCGCTCCAAAAGCAGTAACCCTGCAAGAACCCGGTTATGGCCGGAAGTCTCAGCCATCGAGATGAGTAGAGACGGTATGTTTCCGTCCAAGGGATGTGGGAGTTATGAGGAATGAGGTGGAGCGGCAAATTTTCTGGGTGACTACTTCATCTGCGAATGAGTTACCGACACGGTAACTACAGAGCGCCAGGATTCAATCTTGTCACTCTGCGGTCAGTCATATCGGATACCCTGTGCAAGGAGTCTGTCAACCCACTACAACCAATGCGGGACAGAATCAGTGACAGCCCAAAGTAATATACTCAGTGACAACCATAAAACCAGATTATCTTCGTAGAGGGTTGCAGAGCACCATCGTTAAGCTCGGAATGCGACAGTGCGACCTGGGTCTGAATATTCCACCGAAACCTGCAAAACGCCATCAAAAGGGCTGCGTTATATGAAAGGCCCGATGGCGACCTACCCTGGCTACGTTTTCACCAGTAACTACGAACGAGTGATGAGGTTCAGGTTCAAACTCTCCTCGATAGCAGCGATCAAGTCGTGGCATTGTTTGATCTGGTAACCAGTTAATAGCTGTCAAGGAGAAGATTTCGTCAATCTCTCACACAACAAAGAAAACTGCACGGCGGTGAATCAATATCTGGCAGTAGCCCCATGGCTCCAAGAGTGAAGTTACTTACAGATTGACCATCACTTGGAACTGGCAAGGGATACCGTTCAGATGGTGATCTCTGGAACTATCCTCTAATAGCTAAAACGATACAATGAACACCTCTTGAAGTTCAAGGTGAGATGATGACACGAATGGAGGCCTTTCAAAGAAGTTAGATCACAGTGAATATATGGCTTTAAAGAACAGATTTAACTTCAGAGTGAAAGGAGATCGCCTGAGAAAAACCCTATCTAGAAACCTAAAACAAACCTCAAGAACCTACATGAGCCAAAAGATGGGGCGAAAACCCAATACCCATGGATCATATGTTTCGAAAAGCCCGAGTGAAGACACCCTATACAGACCGCGGATTGCTGAAACATTTGGCAGCCTTTTCGATGCACATTCCAGTGGTCGGTCATCCGGCCGCAGATATTCACGGACGGAATGGCCTCCAACATTACCCGGATTAGAAGACCTACACAGACTGCGAACAACTCAGTGCTATCTTCGAAGACTGCCATCCAGTGCACAAAGACTGTTTGGATTCGACAGCATTCACACTTATGTGTGCCAGAAGCCCGTGCCACCAGTTTTGCATACTTTACAGACACTTCCTAGAAGAACAAATGCTTCAATGATGGCGCAAACCTTCCGCTGTCACCCATCCTTGAAGGGAAAGATAGGCAGACTGCTGGCTGTCATCAGTCCATAGCACTTCTACCAGTGTTGCCGAAAGAGGTGGAAGGAATGACAGATGATCACACCATTTAAGACTTAAACAGAAGGAGAGCAATGGGTGCTCCCGGCATGGCCTCTGAAAGGGTAGATCATGCAACTCTGAATGTTCTTGGAGCCCTTAACTACAAACGGCCTGCAGGACCTACAGACCTCTGCTGATGTGATGGGTGAATCTCACCAGGAACTTTGGCACCGTTCAACTAACCGCTGTCGCAAGCAGAATAGGAGGGGTGCCGCTCTGATCAGACACGTATTTTGGTGGTTAGGAGTTCTGCATAAGATTCAAGGTTTGCTCAGCTTGAGGTGATCATCATCCGGCGTTTCACGAGGGGTAATCATGAGTCGTTTAGCCCTCCTACCTTGTGCGAATGACCTTCCTGGATTGTAAACTACACAGAAGAGCCTAAGTTACGGAGTGATGACACCTCCGAATGGGGATCCAGAGCACTGCAGAATGACATCAGAAGGATTTCGGAGTGGATGAATAACACCGGACTGCATATAATGCCGATAACTGCCAGACCGTGTTTCTCCTTGTCACCTACTCACAGAAGTACCCTTCCCTCTTTCAGTAATAACAATAACATTTATTCCTGAATATACAGGCACACACCACTTTTACAGGTATGAATAAGTTTATGTACAAATTATGTTCATCTTCATGAAAGGTAATCTGAATCCCTACCCGTTGTCATTAGAAGATAGAGGTGCTGCATATTCATTTAGTGGAACATCCCAACAGAATAAGTGTGCAGAAAATTTACAAGTTGGACAAGTGGAAGTATTGTCTTCGCATTAACAAAAAAACCAGGTTTGTATCTAGATAAAACAGGTATTATCTGGTGAAAAATAGAGCTTGAAGCTGATACTTCCATTGTAACAGTTCGTACTTTTTGCTTGAGATGATGATGAAAAGTTTATGAATTGTTTACATATCGTGCTTCATTGACGGTGCCAGGGCTGCATAATTCGTCCATGTTAACACCATTCCACAACAAGGATTCATAATCTTGATGAATATTATGACTGAAAGCCAAACGCCTTCACTTTTCCGACTCCAGCATCCGGAAGCAATAGACTTGTTTGAATGCGCCAGATGGACTTCCAGAACATCTTGTCCTTCGTTTTCACGGGTCGTGACAGCCTTGCAGTTGGTAAGTGTTGGACTTTGCTGGTCACTTTTATAATGAGTTAATCCTAGATTTTGATAATTATGAAGTTGTAGTCCAGTGAACATTTTTTATTTCTGCTTGTTGTAGTTGGGTATTCTGAACTTGGTAAGGCTGGTTACCCCCCATGAGGGGTAGTTTCAGCCATGGTCTGTTTCTCGAGTAATTAATAATCGATGGCAACCAAGCCAACGTTTAGAAGTGAATTATTTTTCTGCAACGAGAAAAAAGCAGACAAAGCAGCAGGCGGAGAAAGCAAGAATTTCAACAAGGAGAGTGTTTTGCATGTTCATGTTTCTCCCTACTCAACTTCCCTTGCTATGGCTTTCATTGTACATTCCTTTTCTATAGAGTATTTAAAAATAAAAATTTCATGCTGTCATGTGGCGTAGGATTTCTGTTTTTGATTACCGCGCTGGGCGGGGCACAATGTTCTGTTGGTTTGAGGTGGTTACTTATGGAAGTCTCCTCAACGCTTCGTATGAAAGGTCAGTGTAGGTGTGGTGGCTCTCCTTATACATTAAGAGAGCCGAGTATACGAAGCGTCGTGAAAGAGACTGTTGGTGTATTCGATGAGCCGCAGAAGTCACCAGATGATAAGAAGTCAGCCAGTAACCGACCAAATTCAGAGGTTGGTTTGGAGGCCTTCACTTTAGCTTAAAGTCTGTTCCACAACTGAGAGAATTTGACGGCAAAGGAGTTCACGCGCAAGCAGGACTTGAACGATTTCATTTCAAAGCTATCGGCGTGGCTGTGCAGATCATAACAACTGTTGAGTTCGAACTGAAAGTGACCACCGGCTGTGAAAGTGGGTTTATGTAACACATTAAACAGTAGTGTCAGGTTAACTTTGAGTCGTCTCATCCAAAGTGTCTCTGGACTTAGTGTTCTGCATCTGGAGCTGTAGTCCTGTTTGCAATCGTGTCCTAACAATCTACCTATGTAATACCTTTGAACACCCTCTATTTTGTGTTTGTCTGTTATTCGGATACCACTCGGTATAAATGGACAGTATTCTAACAGTGGACGTACGCAAATTTTGTAGAGTAGCAACTTGACTTCCTTGAAGTGGAAGCTACGAACTATGCAACCCGTCAGGATCCTAGATTTGCTAGTCTGTGATGCCACCTGTTCAGAAAATGTGAGGTCCCTAGAATATCTTAATCCGAGAAGAACAGGAAGTTTCGTAGACTGAAGACGTAGTTGGATATCCACCGATGCAGCACCAAAACATATCTAGCCACATTTGCCTATATTGAACTGAAGTTTTCAAGCAGCAGATGAGGCGGACATTATATCGAGCTCCTTTTGTATTGTTGGTTGTAAGTAAGATAAATTATCATGGGTGAATGTGTGTGTGCAACTTTTAGGTCATCAGCAGGCAAGAATGGCCTACCGTACGTAAAGCAATTGCAGATGTCATCGACGTATAAAGTAAAGAGAAGAGGACCTAATACACTGTCTTGAACAACAACAGAGGTGATTGGCCTAGGTTTTGAAGTGTGTGAATCTACCTTCACCACGAGTGCGATTACTGAGGAAAGACTCAATTCATCCCAATGGCTGATAGTCAATTCCAATAGTAATCAACTTACTTATTAACAGCAGGTGATTGACTGTGTCAAATGCCTTTGAAACGTCTAGACCGAATACAAGGACTAGTTGGTGTCGGTCGCGCATAGTGGTTATGAAGCTAAAGAAGTCAAGATGGCGAGTTATACAGGACCTTGATTTTAGGAACCCATGTTGACTCGATGTGATGATGTTGCCACTAAGCATGTGCTGAAGAATGCTTTTAATAACTTTCGCCATAATTCCAGAAATTACGGAAGTAATGTTTATTGGTCTGTAGTTACTGGCTAGTTGTTTTGAACTAGATTTATATCTAGGGAGAGTAAGTGATGTTTTCCATATATCAGGGTATGTGACAGATTCCAAAGAGAGGGAAAATATTTTAAGTAACAATGATGGAATATCAGGGCCACCAAATTTGAAGAAATGTGATGATATTCTGTCTGTGCCAGCGCTGCTGGAGCATTTTAGCGTCCTAATGGCTTGGTGAATATTAGAGTATGTGAATTTGACCCATCTATTGTCGTTAGCTTTTAAAAGTGCAGACTGCACTAGTGTCACACGAAAAATTTGTAGGTCCCAGATAACTAACCGCAAATAAGTGGCTGAATATTTCACACGTGTCCACTGGATCATCACAAGCTTTGGTGTCATGGATAAGGAGAGAAATGTTATGTCTTGTGCAATTCGATCGCTTCTTGAGGAGTGCTGAGAGAGCATATACTCTAGATGAGCTAGCTAGTGCACGACTCTCTTCATTCTTTAAACGCAAATCATGTTTATGCGAGATAGAGTTAAGAATACCAAGAATCAACCGAAATGCATCGACGTAGTGATGTCTGTAGTATCCTGTTGAGAGTTTGCGTAACTTTCTACGAGCATTGGTAGGTATATATGGCTTATTGTTTAGTGGCATTCTTTTGAAACCCTTCAGTGGAACGATGGTATCGAGACAGGCTTCAGACTTGTAGTAAAGCATATCGCTGGTTAATTTGAGGTCTGTAGTGGTGAGGAATGATCCCCAGTCAATGCACCTAATCACCGGACACATCTGCTGCCAATCCGTTCCACTGTAGTTTCTACATACTATTTGGTACGTAGTGGGGGTACTAATTGAAGTACCTGTTACATGAAGTGGCAGTGCGCATTATACCGTATTGTGATCACTTCCTGGGAACTTGGAGCCTACATTTGTCAAAATAGGATTTATGTTATGGCAAAATACTAAGTCCAATACATTGTCACCTCTTGTAGGAGTTGTAACAGTTTGCTTCCATACAAAAATAGACAGTGTATGGAAAAAGTTGTCACACTTGGCCGGACCAGTAAGTGGATCCCACTTAATTTCAGGTGGGTTAAGGTCACCGCATATGATCTTATGATCATATGGGAGAGTGGATGCATGTTCCAGAGCCGTAATCAGTGGAATCTCATGATTGTTAAAGGCACCAGGTACTCAGTAAACACATCCTTCCAGCGCTGTAGCATTCCTGTAGTGTACTGTGACCCATAGAGAGTCACTTACTTTATCAAGAGCCATATTTTCCAACCTGAATACGGTGAGAGTGTTCAGGAAGTACATCAGGCAACCTCCCCTTTCTTGTTACTCCGGTCACATCGGAGTTGTGTATACATGTCAATACTTATCTCTTCATCTGGTATATTTGCGTGATACCAAGACTCAGTGATAATTATTACCGGCGGCTTATATGTGAGCGCTATTACTCTTAATTCCTATAGTTTACTAAGGACGGACCTCGCGTTTATGAGAACGATGTACAAGTAGGAGGAGTAATATTGTGTAAAGCTTTCTAGTCCGCTAAACAAGCCCAAAGGTATCTCAGTGTCGCTTGACTGAGTACAGTCTGACGTCGCTGCGTTACAAAACGTCTCTGTACCTTGCTCACTTGTAGCTGTAGAGTTACTGGGACATCCTAGTGGTAAATCGACTGCACAGTGACTCGAAATAGTATCACCTTTATCAGGGGAGAACAGAGAAATGCTTTTGTTTGTGTTCAGTTTGCACTTTGTATCCAAACAGACACAGTTTGACCTCATGCAAGCGTCGTCTCTAGTATCTGTCATACAGAGGGTAGGTAGTTTCACTATCGTACGTGGCGAGTGTGTAGGGCTGGTGATGCCACTTGGAGGACTCAACAGACCTGTTGCTCTTTTGCATCTGCTGACACCACCTGGGTAGTTGGTGTCCAGGATTTGTGTGTATGTTTGACTGTGTCTTTTCTGTTGCCCCAAGGGATCTAAGATTGGTGGTTCACAGTAAGGGGTTTCAACATCCCCATCAGTTGTTTGGCCAAAGCTGCAGCTGATAGGGATGCATTGGGTAAAAAATCATCGTGATTTCGTTATCCATGTAAACTTCTGCTCTGTGTTGTATTCCTCACCAGTGACAGCCTTCTGGTACAATTCACAACGGACGTAACTAGCATTATGTTTGATCGGGGTTTGTCTCCCAGTAAACTAGTGCCATACAGGCGGTCAAAGCTTTTCCTCACCAAGCACCCCGCTGACATTATATTTTAGGTGGTTTGACGTTGGCCTTTCTCATTAGTAAACGGTAGGGTTGAGTTGTTGTGACGTCTATTTTTGTTTTCGTTACTAGTGAGACTTAGCTCAGTGTATAGAACCTTCTCGGTAGAGCTACTGTTCGTACTTCTGTCAATTCCAGAAGGGATTACGGGATCACTTTGGATCATCATATGCTCTCTGCGCCCGTCTCTGCGTGTTGGGTTCCATGAGAGCATCTGTTTATCTGTTGCATATTGAGCGGCCGATACCCTAGGACCTAGGCTGGTATGGTTAATAGACTTTAGGCCTCCAGTAGACCTCAGCGAGAGTTCTGTCACGTTTAGTGCCGTGTGAGGTTTCACTTTGGGACTTTCTATGGATACGTCTAGATCTACAGTTTCAGGTGGTTGAGTCAAATCATGCACTTCTCAGTCTTCCATCTCCACTTTGGTCGGTATGTTTTTCCGTATATTTGACTTGATAGAGTTTGTGGAAGGAGAAGTCCTAGGCTTGGATATATTGGGGGAGATACCTACTGCTTTAGCATGTTGCAGCTTTGGAGCCTTTTGACTGTCAGGTCTATGAGCACAGTAGTATACCTGCCTCTCCACCACTGTTTACCTTTATTTCTGTGAAGACAGTGTTTTTTACCAACAT
Source organism: Heterobilharzia americana (assembly GCA_944470555.2). Classification (NCBI taxonomy): domain Eukaryota; kingdom Metazoa; phylum Platyhelminthes; class Trematoda; order Strigeidida; family Schistosomatidae; genus Heterobilharzia; species Heterobilharzia americana. The sequence continues at coordinate 15,749,034 of OX104130.1, forward strand.
AGATTCCGCTTTGATGAATGCTTCAGCTTCTATCTGTGATTTAAATTGAAAGCGTATCGGACAGCAGTGGTCCTGCTGGCTTTTCTTTAGTCGAAAACACCTTGCTTGGACATCATGCATTTTTGCTGTTCTAAGCAAAATTTCTCGTACCGCCTTCAACTTTGTCGTGTCAGGGACGCTATAAACTGTTGTGTTCAATTTAAGTGCAAGTCCTTTACTTACTTCAGTGGCGATAAAGTTTACAGGTGATCTACCTTGGGTAGTGTTTCGATGTCAACTTCAATAATGGATTTACTAAGCGTCAAGATGCTCATTGGTAATAGGTTGCTGATCTGAGCTCTAATTTCATCCAGCTGGGGTGGCCCTCGAAAGCCCTTAGCATGCCTTCTTGTGGTGCATCATTCTGTTTGTCTTCCTTCAGTCTGCCTATTTCTGCCTTTAGTTCCCTTATGGAGGACTTCAGGCTTCCGATTTCCGGAAGAAGTGACAACGACACACTTGGTGGCTGAAGTCTAGTTAGTCTCACAAAAGATGTGGAGCTTCCATTAAGCTTTACGTCTGCCGCAACATTTAGTGTTGCGGTCTTATTACCTGTTGGTCATGCAGAGATATTTCTATTATTATTAACGTTGGCTGTTTTATCTTACTTAGTTCTCTTTCTCTTGAGCATAACTGGAATATAAGCTGACTCCCTTATGCTGTTGCAAGAGGAATCTGCTTCTGATGTCACCAACATTTGGGTGTTGTTGATGCAATGTTCCACAGATAGTTGTGGCCGTGCCTTTTTATATACATTAGCCATATCTAGTTGCGTGTCTGATATGTGATTAGTCACTTGAGAATTCAGTGACTTTATGATGGCGTTAATAACAAAGTTATGATACAGTTACAAAATCACGTTAAAATGCAACACAATTTCAAACGTACCGCTTTTGGCAATACACACCCTTCCCACACAACCATGCCGGAACGCCCGGGACGGATAGTAAATGACAAAACTGAAACTGGTTCCGGTTATCCAGGACATGCCTCTTGAGTCTACGCAGTGTTACACTTCATGCGTTGACAACTGAGTGCCCTCTCCTTGGAACCCATCCTAGTGCTTCACAGGGCATAAAACTAGGCCACCCGGGGGCTCACCGCACCACCACATCTGGCAACAGAAGCACGCCTCCCGGAAAAACCCACAGCTGAGCCACCACAGATTATTGTGGGGATGTGGCGAAAATCATACAAGGATAAACCAAACGACCTGGTAATTTACCTTCTTAGTCGCCACAAGTTGCATGGTGGCTTGGTAACTGGATGCGGGATACTCAACAATTCAAGTCACCGGAACAGCAAAATTCTCCCAAACGGTTACAATGTCAGTCTTCGTGGAGATTTGAAAGGAATTCCCATCAACGGGCGATGACCCTTGTGCTTTCACACTTCCCTTGTTTCCGAGTCTGGGGCCCCTGAAATGTCGCCACCACTCCACCTTTCGGAGCTTCGAGGAAAGTTTGGAAACCTGGCCGGGAACACGTGGTTTGCAGTCATCTATTCAGGCTACGAACTAGCAGCTGACTGAAGCCGCATCAATCCAGCAGTCTATTGCCCTCATACTGATTTCCTTTTGGCACCACCACTGTTATAGTTTCCATTAACTTCTCCCCAATAGACATCATAACTCTCCAATCATCGCTAGTGCTTTCCCCCTTATCCTTACTGAAATTTACCTTTTTTCCTTCCTTCCCTGCAGTGTAACTACGTTAACTGAACTTCTCTGTCTTTCCTGAATGTCCCAAGACTTGTCACTGGATTTCGCATTTCTTCCTTCGTTTATATCTCATTTTCCTTTCTTTTCCCTAGTTATCTTCCGAATCTTCCTATTTTAGGATTTGTCCTGGTGCGAACTTGACAGACGCAAAAACCAATCACTAATTATTCGGACTTGTTGTATGCCCACGAATACGAGACCGAGGAAGAACATGATAGCGTAGTCGGATGGAATAGTATATTTGGATGGTTGTACCAAAATACTGATGCGTTCCAACTAACTGGCTAGAGAGTCGAATACGAGTAATGCAACGTAACACGACAGCGTGCCAAGTGGCGAGGATGCTTGACCGGGTGCCTTCAGCTTAGCGAGTCCAGTTAAACTATCAAGGTCAGCATCAATGTCGAAAGTCGTCAAACCCTAGGCTATTGATTTTGGGGAAGTGTGTGATGCTACACTATCATTAGTTTACGACCAGTCTAGCCAACACATCCTTTGATGAAGCCATTCGCACCCGAGTCCTAGGACAAAACACACACCTCCATACAAATTTAACCAAGATTTAACCACTTCTCATGTTTATCAGAGTTACTGGAGGCGAGTATTTGGATCCACTGCATCAGAATCCATCAAAGGTCTTAGACAGTTCTGTAAGACTTAAAAGAGAACGCGAAGAAATCAACTGCCTTATGCAAACTCTTAAAACAGATATTGAGTTCCATATTGGCTATACCCACTTATTTGTCACTACTGAGATATGCATGAACAATTTTGTTTGAAATTACCAATTCATCTCCTCCCTACACTATAGATAACTGTACAAGTTTGACGCCACAAAATGCAATCTCGCTCATACAAAGATGACTGCGTAATTGTAAGTTGATAAAACTAAGCCCCTCACTTGTAGTTTGATGATGACTTTCCTGGATATTCAGTAAACACTTTCAGTTTGGCTGACAAGTATCAAAAGTACATAGAGAGTATAATCGTGCCAAATGGCATGATCAAAGACAGGTATGTTGAAGTATAATAAATTGAAGGAATTTATAGAATTGACAAGATGGCATTTAACATTCTGAAAACTTTTAAGTCGAATGGCATTTGTTCAATCAATATGCTATGCGTTCTTAAGGGTGGATTCAAGTTTGCCTCTGATTTGAGTGAGAAGTTACACAGCATAGCAGTTGCACAAAATATAAATATTCCTATTTTCATGGACTTTATTGTTGCTAGCACATATATTGTAAGCTCCATATGGTTCATAATTTCAGAACGATAATGTCGGACATGAAACTCGATTGCATTCATATACTGATCTATCGTCTTACAGAGACAAGGTAATTATATATAGTACTACAAAGAATAATTTCAGAATATCCTCATTATCGAAGACTTGGTTGATTCAGGAACTACTCTTAAGAGGCTTCTGTCTCACGTTCAATCTTCCAAACCTCGTTCTGTTCACGTTGCTTGGTAAATAAGTCAATGTAACTGTTCTTTCTTGAGAGGTTTTTATTGGTATACTGGCGACAAAATTCTTACAGTTGATATATCATAAAAAATTGAGGTTTTGTATGTATTCTTAACCATCTCAACTAGTTTCTAGTCCAATGAAGTATTGCATCACCTGGATTTCATTACTCTGTTAATTCAGTTCAATAACAGAGTACTAACTTCAACATTTTTAAGTTTGCTTTGCTGAAGACACACTGTTTAAGATGCTTTATGAATACCACCAACAAAATATAGTTTCTTTGATGCCTAGAAGCATGACTGTGCTCATGTAACGCTTCAAACCTGTACTAAACAGTATTTTCCTTTGTCCGTGAAATAACTCTGGTATATATTACAAGGTCAGTACAAAAGGTCAAAATAGGGCAGTCAAGCTGACTTATAAACGGAAAAGTAGCTGACCAAAAGCATTAACTAATCTTCAAAACAGTAAGAGCAGTATGTAGGTGGAATAAGCTGGTCAGTTTGGCTGCATATAAGTCGGTTTTCATTAAAGGTGACAGCCAATTTCTAACTGCCTCTACTGATGAATATTTGAACTGACAGTGCTGTTGCAGGAATCTGGTGACAGACAAAAAAGTTAACTTTGTGTTTAGTGGTGTCAACTGTAAATTTTCGTGGTGTTGTTCTCATCTGTGTTTGTTTTAAATCAATCCTTTTTACAGTATTATTCGGTTTTGTTAGTCCCACATTTTGAAATCAAATCTAAGAATCAGATTTCTCTGATGTTAACCTGACCACATGCTGACACTTTTAAAGATGTCATACTACACTGAAGTTGTGTTTTGCTACGTGTAATCGGGATGGAACCCATGTAGCACTTTTAGATTCGTACTGCTCAAATATATATTGTAAAACCTTGATATGAAAACGTATCCAGATTAAAAAGGGATATGCTGAAACTGTTGTTGTGCTATTCCAGTGTTTGTCTTATTCGTTTTTGAAGATGAATAAGCTTAAGAGATGCACCCCAAAAAAGGCAGTTGAAATAATGCGTAGAAACTTCAATAGTAAAACTATTGGAATTACTATAGTCGTCCGTACAACATACCTTCTGAGTCACTGAGATGGATGTACGCAATGTTTCAGCATATATTTAGAACGCAAGTTTACCAAAACCATAAGTATCACAAGTACAGTTAGCTTACTCAGAAGAATCACGTAGAAATAACGTGAAATTTGGCCACACTGAAACAAGGCACCAGTGCATGAAACCGCTGACTGTTCGTTTGGAACTTGTAGGGCGATGCACACTGATCGATTGGGTCCACGGGACAAGAGGAACCAGCGGTTGCAGACTCTAGATGGTGAAATGGACCAGGACCGATGTCAGTGGTGTAGATACATATACACATTATCGTCATCTTAACCGCTATACTTCATCCCACCATTTTCTCACTCCCTTCCTCTCTTTCACTACTCCCTACTTCTACCTCTTTGACCAATTTTTCTGTCCTTGTTGACCTTCAATTTCATTACCTTGTTATTTGATATGGTGATATGAGATGTGGCAACTTGGACTGTTTTGCAGAATGCCTCGTCCTATGTTGCTTTTAATGGTGATGATGAAAATAGCGTCTTTGGGATTAAGCTTAAGAGGATCTCACACATGTTGGTGTATTCTGTTTTAAAGGTTGCCAAGATGCCAATAACTCGGAATCTATAAATAATCAACTTTCTACTTTTAATTGATATCTGTTAGTTGCATTTATCTTCACCTTGGGTCATTTGTTTCTTCGATGGATTTTATAAACTCAGCCTTATCAAAAAACGGAGCTAACATTAAACTTATACACTGTTAAACATTCATTAAAGCATTTGTCGTTTATCAATCAGCATCAGTATAATCTCTTTATTTCTCAAGTAGTCTCTGGAGTCCTTGTTGTGTTTCTAAGTTGACATAAGTTATGTTGATAAAGTTGTAAGACCTATTAATGATTGTTGCTCTGAACAGCTAGAGTCGAGAATACGGAGAATTCCAAGCAAATGATCATTTCTGTTAGCTAGCTGGATGTATTTTCATTAGTTAATATGCACCTGTAAATTACCACTTAATGACTATACTCAATCCTTACGCTTAAGTGAAGACATATTTCAGCTTCATTTAAGGAAGAGAAAAGAGGAATATCACATAGTGCTATCCTAAATCACTTGTTTGAATGTCGTCACCTTATTAGTCTAGAAAATAACTTTAGTTTCATCTATAGTGTTCGTTCAAATGGCATAAGTTCACGACTATTCTTTATATACATCACCAAGCAACTTTACTCTATGTCAAAACAGAAACTGGTGATAGGTTCAACACCCTTCGGCTGAATATGAAGCAAATCTAGTTTGTCTCAACTAACCTTATGCAATGTTTCACAGCATCATGTATCAGCTTACTTAAATAGTAAGAGCTATTCATTATTTTGGTATTTTTATTCCCCCAATGAGTGTGAAACAAAATAAGTTTGTCTCCAATGAGTTTTCGCTATTTAGTGCTAATAGCCTCATTGAAGTTATAGTAAACCGGAACTTACAGTATCCCCTAACCTTGTATATGATAACTTGACAAGTGTTCTTCTACAGGAATGTTTCTGTGTCGTCACAATTGTAGAATAAAGATGATATCCATATGAAGTGTGTGAACTACAGATTGTGATTTATATGTACACATCTTGTCGTATCTATGTTGGTTATGTCAGTAGTTGGGGATGGTTTAAGACCAGATCAGACTAAGTTTTACTCTCTCATTCCTGTTTAGACAATCTTGATTCCACTTAATGTGAACAGATTCTGCTATAGGAAGTTCTCTATAATTTCTAAAGCCTTTTTGAATAATTTCGATATCATCGAAATCAAACTTGTGACCCAAAGTTATAGCATGTAGAGCAATAGTGTTGGTGTGTTTTCAAGTTTTTTTCAGTTCTAATAGATTTCTAGGTGGGTCGAGTGAAAGCTCTTCGCTGTCCACTTTTTTCTAATTTTGATCTCATGAAAAGTTTGTCCTGTATATATGGGATTGTATTTTAAGCGTTTTATTGAATATACAGTCTGTGAATCTAAAGAGATCTTTGTCCTTCGAATGAACTGAGGTGCTCTGAAATGTGTATGATGTTCTGTAGAACACTCTGACAATATCGTATTTGTTGAGCACATTATGAATTTCATCCGATATGTGTGATCTGTACGAGATAACTATTGTTATGGCCCATTATATAGAAGTAGTTCTACGATTTAATATGATGTTATTTTCTATTTCGCGAATAAATTTTACCAGATATTTATTCATTCAAACCATCAGAACCCTAACTTAATTTGGATATCTGTAAACTGAGTAGGAGCTATCATTTGAAATCAATAATAGAGTCGCTGGTGTGGCTGAACCAGTGACAAAACTCTTGAAAATTCATTCATGATAAAAGGATTATTCGAATATGCCTAGGAAGCCCATTTTTCATGGATAAGAACAGGACACGTATCAACGAAGAAATACTACTCTTCAACGAATTCATCATCAACCTGTACATTCATAGTATATATAATCAATAAAATGACACATACTTACACTAAAACAGTTGCTCAGTCAACATACACAAAATACAACTAGTGTTCATGATGGGATTCGTTCATGTCAAAGAAATATAAAATAGGTCACTGAATAAGAAGGTGAAATGAGGCATAAGTAATGTCGAAGAAGTGTAAAATGATGATAATTTAACTGAAGCATAGAAAATGGGTCAATGGATAAGGCACAAGTGGATATTATAAAGTGGAATGTGGGTCGAATGCTGACACGGTGGATGTTGAAATTCAAATTTTCAGGACAACGCAATCTAACAACGGACACCCTGAAGGATTATCTGATAAAAACCTGAAGAAATGAATCAATCTTCATCCTGTTACAGTTTCTAAGAAAATCTTAACCATGAATTTGGAATTGAAAGGGGACATCACAGCTGAAGTGCTGAAAAGCCGTCTGTCAAAGACTATAAATAGTAGCTTTTATGCTGCTAAACTGAGATTGATTTCGTCAAGCTATCGTGAGATTCCACAATGAGTGAAGGATAGGCTATCACTTGTGTTCACATCTGTATGTGTATCTATAAATTCACATGGTTTTGAGGGACTGACTACATTGGACATGTTACTGAACTTTACCCGGTTTGGTTTACCAAAGGTGAGTGAAGTAAAACATCTTCATCCATATGTGAACACCTAGCTGAGTTAGGCTATTCAGTTCCTCAAGATTCATCCTTTAAAATAATTTACAAGGATACATTCAACTAATCCAAAGGTTTGTTTTTCCATGACTTATACACAGCTGAAGCACTGACTATGCATGAACAAAAAACCGAAACTTCGCCTTCAGTAACATTTTGTGGAATGGCTTTCTGTACGTTGGTCTTTAACAATTAAATTATGGTTATTTTGCCAATTTGATTTCACTTCACTTGTGTATATTTCTCGTTTATTATCATCAATATCACAATTTTTGTAACTTCATTGACCCATTTTCAATGCTTCAGGTAAATTGTTATCGTTGTACACTTCTTCAACATTCCTTGTCTCTTATCTCACTCACTTGTCATCAATTTATCCTTCTTTATTCGGTGAATCATTTTCTATTTCTTCCACGTGAACAAATCCCACCACCTACATCGATTGTATAATTTGCATATTGACTGAGCTAGTCTCTTTTTAGTGCAATTATGTGTCACCTTACCGATTATAAATACAATGACTGTACAGCTTGATATAATGAAGTCGTTGAAAAGAAATGCTTCTTCTTTGCTGATACATGTCTTGCTCAATTTTTCTTCATTGGATCATAAATATTGGGAATTCTTAGGCTTTCTCCAAAGGAGTTGCATTGTTAGCTATTCTTATGTTAAAACATTACATAATTTATAATGTTCTATTTGGTGAAACATTTTACGGACATTTTTATTATGTTGGTAATTTTGACAGTTACTGCATTTAAGATATCAGTGGCCAGTCAAATGCATGAATGTTGTCAAGATAGACTCATGATAATGAATAACTAGATAATTAATCGATAATTTTCTTTTGGACTGTAAACCTAAAATGCCTGAAAACATCCTTTTATGCCGGTAACCATCGTGTTTAAATCTATCCCCACCGCCCCCCCCCCCAAACCTTTATCAAAGCATATTTATAAGAGTCATTGTTAATGTTAGTTAGATGGAAGTAATCGACAAGAAACTCTATTCCCCTCTGGGTTTCATACTTTTTGGCACCTCTCAGGAAGCAGTATCTACATTCTTTGCAGGATTGATGTTTTACTTGGGGTTCGAACCCGCGTCACCCAGAGTTGCAGTCAGAGACGCTTTTATTGAGCTGTTCGGGTTACGATTAACATGAGTTCATCACGTTAGTGAGTCTCCTATTCTGCTTGCTGCATTACACAATCATCAACAGAATTTGGTGAGCACAGCATTAACAGTAGAGCGTGAGGATGTTCAGCGCTTTGAACACTCCATCAGCCTGAGAAGTCGGATCAGTCCTGGTGCTATGGTCAGTGACCGACAAAATCTCCGCACATATACAAAAGTCTTGGTTGACTCTTGCCAGTTTACGTCATCTGTGGTGCCGCTGCGACATACGTTTGCCGATTAAAGATTGAGTATAGCGTATTGCAGTTCAGTCTCTTCTACTGTATGGCTGTGTAACATGACCACTAAAGGCAGAAAACACGAGAAGGATTCAGGTGTTTAGTCACCCTTAACCTAACTTCGCTAGGTGTTCATACAGAGATGAAGTTGTTTTACTTCACTCACATTTGGTAAACCAAACCGGATAATGTTCAGTAACACGTCCAATGTAGTCAGTCCCTCAGGAGCATGTGAATTTATAGATACACATACAGATGTGAACATAAGTGGTAGCCTATCCTTCACTCATTGTGGAGTCTCACGATGGCTTGACGAAGTCAATCTCAGTTTAGCAGCATAAGAGCTACTATTTATAGTGTTTGACAGACGGCTTCTCAGCACTTCAGCTGTGATGTCGCCTCTCAATTCCAAATTTTATGTCTCTATCTTGGAAATTATTATGGGTGGTTCCTGTAGTTTTCAATTTCTGAGTTACTATTAGTTCTGTTTGTAAATTCGATAAATGTTTCAATGTTTTTCTTAGTGTTAATGTTTTGATGGGATACTAGAAGATTTAAAATGTTATCTTAATATAATTGAAGATGGATAATATTGAATGAAAAACCTCAGTCTTACCAAGACTTAGACCAGTGACATTCATCAATTTATAAATTGAAACTATAAACTTTAACATTGAGGTATTTCGAGGAAATTGACAATAACTTATATATGAATTTTGTAACTTCACCTTTTTTATTGATTGGTTCTTAGTTTATTGGTAAAACGAAGATCAGACTGTTCACAGTTCCCAGTAGATTGTGAGTTTAAACCTCAGTTTTTCATAAATATGGTATATTGTTGTTTGATTTGCTATTTTGTACTGTATGAGAATGATAATGTTTTAATACTGATCTTGGCGACTAGCATTAGAATCCATGATGCTCATTTCGTCTTCTTTAGGACTAGTCAGATGGATATGCCTTTACTCCAGTAAATGATCTGATCCCCAATGAAACTGGAACTCAGTACGCATCGCTTCAAACGCCAAAGCATTATCTACTAGGCCATATATGGTCGAATCGCTCCACCTCTCTCGATATTGCTGAGTATTCATGACATTGTTTTCATCTTGGTAAACGGACCACATTATCAATGGTTCCAAACACCATAGATTCGAGTATCAGTGGGAACAACCTCACTCACTGGAGGGCAGGTACATCCATCTGACGAGTTAGAAATAGGACGAAACACACGTTCTGGATTCCACTGCCAGCCACTACAATATAATAAATATCCAGGCAGTATTAAGGCATCCACATAGGGGTCTGTCTCTCAAAAGAGGTCGGCGACTTGACTCTTATTGGATAAACTATGTCTCCGTATTATTTTGTTAAAAAATCATCGTTAACGGGAGAATGTCTGTATGTCTTTATCCTAGAATGGGCCTAATATGTGCTTTACTTTGTAGTCAAAGTACTAAACCAAACACGAATGCCTACTTAGAAGTAAACAAGCAATCTGTAAAATATCCTCCGATAGGTAGTGATGGATTATTTTCATTTAAGAGTGCTCATACATTCTTATCGGTTGAAAAGAAAGTCGAAATCCAGTCACCAACCTTATAGTAGATTCGTTCAGTCGGCAATTATCCACACCTATTATATGTGACAGTTAGCGATACTACCTGGCTACCGAAACCTCGATAAGTGAAACAGCCCTCGAACCCATAACTTATTGGTTAGAAGTCATCTCCCTCAACCAATAAGCCACAGTACCATACATTTCACTGGTGAAATACAAAAACACAAAGATATGACCGATTAAGGTTGTTAGTCTTACAATCCTAATCTTTACAAGTTTCTAGACGGCTTACATACCAACAGAGACTTCTCAAGTATCAAGTAGGTATTTATCTATCATGCCGTTGAACTGTAGGTTGATGCACTACTGAAACAAGTGAACAGTAAATAATTATGGTAGTATGTATATTTATTGGGATTCACTTGTCTGGTCAATAACCCAGTCCAAGCCTATTTTCTTCCATTGTCTATGGTTGCAATTAGTAATGAGTTAGTGACAGGATTTGGTAAACCAGATTATTTCGTTGAATTAAGTCTATACGATCTTTTCATCATAGAACAGAGTATAGAATGGCAGTCAACTCTCTACCTCAACTTCATCGACTTTGAGAAGGCCTTTGACAGCGTCAACCGAGAAGTAATTTGGCAGTTGCTTCAACACTACGGAATACCACAAACCTTTATCAATCTCATTCAACAACTATATGAAGATGCCACATGCCATGTAATTCACAATGGGAAGCTGAGTGATGCTTTTGAAGTGAAGATAAGAGTGAGACAAGGTTACCGCCTACTATCACCTATCATCTTCCTGATTGTGGTCGACTCGACTCGACTCGACTGGATGATGCAAGAAACTGTGAGGAGCGAGAAGAGGGGGATACGCTTGCTGGACTGGGGAAAAGAACCTATAAGATTTATATTTCGCCTATGACTATGACTATGTGTAATGTGACAGAAACTTGAAGAATTACAGGTGAAATGCAAGAAGTTGACAGAGGAGGCAGGTGAGTGAATGAGTATGGGACTTCAAGTGAATGTAGAGAAGACAGAGGTGATGAAGATGCCCAACCATCAATAACAACAAACACCAATCATCATCAACGGGAGAAATTTGAAGGAAGTTGGCTCTTTCACCTACACCGACCTAGGCAGGCCAGCATCGTTTCAACTACAGGCGACACAGGCACGGATGAGGACGTCAAAGAAGCCAGGGTAGGAAAGACAGCAAGAAAGGCCTTTCTGCATTAATCTGAAATCAATCAGTGTGGAGATCTATTGCACTCAGCATAAAGCGTGTATAATTTCCGGATTTTCAACACTAATATAATGTCAGTCAAATAAGTCAGTGCTTTCATGTGATGGTTGAGAGACTTGGCGCGTTATGAAAAGCATTTCCAACAAACTTCAGACATGAATCACATGAACAGCTGTCGCCTACGCTCGCTCAGTTGATGCTGAAGATGGAGATCAGATGGCAAGAATAAGCAAGGAGGAACTCTGGTTGGTTGGCAACGAACTAATCAACCAAGAATCTATCACCAAACAGATATGCAGTAGAAGAAAGTGACGATAGATTGGACTGCATATAGACTGAAAAGACGTTTTGGGGACATCACGTACCAGATCAGGCTGTCGAATGGAAATCAACTGGGAAACGACGAGTTGGGCGTTCCAGCTGAGGGTGATATGAAGGAGATGGTATGAGAAAGAAATGATAGGTTGTAAGCATTGATGAAGATAGGTTGAAAAGACTTCAAGGAGGAGAGTGAAATGCTAACGTACTATTGAAGCCGTATATTCCCCCCAAGGAACTCAAGAGACATATAAAATTAATAAAATATTAGAAGAGTCTAGTTGAAAACTTGATAATACGTTTTACACAAAATCCTTATTCATTAAGTATGAAATTGTTTAACTACTTGTAGATACTTACCTGTTCCTGAAGCATTTTGATTTCTGATATATTTCAATCCCATTTATAGAGTATTTGACTTCTGACTATAGAACAGAAGACTGTGAGGCAAATGCCTCGTTAGTTTCTTTAGCCACATACTGAATTTCATCAAATTATATATTACAAGTGTAACAACAATGTGATATAAAATTTTGTACAGATTAGTGGATTTACAATATTCTTGTATAATTTCCATAGGAGAACTACATATATAACTCTTTCTATAAATGTGTATTGAATCAAAGTAACAAAAACTTTTTATACTTTTTCTATAGTTGTTGGCTTTGAAATTCCAAACCGATTTATTGTTGGATATGCCATAGACTATAATGATTTTTTTCGGGATATTCCTGTAAGTGAAATTCAGTTTTGTAAATTCATTGTCTGAATTTTATACAAAGGTTATTCGACCAACTTTAATTACCCCACTAGCAATGACTGAAGTAGTGTATACAAGTTAAATATAATCCTTTCTAATTTGTCTTAATCATTGATTATCTCAATCTTCAAGAGACATATAAAGTACTCTCTTGTGAAAACCACAGAAGGATCAGCCTGATTAACGTAGTGTTTACGGTTCTAGATTCAATAATCATTAGATGCCTAATTAAACCAGGCAGGCTTCAGACGTGGTTGCCGGTGTATCGACTAAATATTCACACTATGCCACGTGGTTGTGGAACACAATCACGCTTAACTGACGCCCGATAATAACTGTATATCTCGATTCCATCGATCCACAAATATTATGTCAATGTCTTTCACTGTAAAGGGTATCGAGTAAGTACATCGCCTTATTGAAGGCTCTTTACTCGAACACCTGAGGACATGTTAAAGCCTATGGTAAGATGTCGGATAAGTTGTGTATCCCAAATGGTGTCTGTCAAGGATGCCCACTCTCTTCATTTTTATCATAGATATTCTCATGGAAGTCTCCCTCTCATCTGACTACACAGGGACTGACCTGATCACACGAGAATTTTCGGTAGACCTAGACACTGACAAGACTCCGAGTCTTTTGTACATCTTTAGTGGCAGTTTGAGAATGCTTGAGATGCGTTTCTCACCACCCAAATGCAAATTGTTGCTTCAGGACTGGTCTTCAGTGGTGCTGCGGTTAACAATAGAGAGTGAAAGTGGTTGAGAGTGTAGAACACTCCACCAACCTGGGGAGTCAGATCAACCCTGGTACGTTGGTCAATGGCCGACGAAATATCTGCATGGATACAAAAGGTTTGGTTGTCTTTTGTCAACTTACACCATCTGTGACATCGTCACGATATTTGACTGCCTATTAAGCGTCGAGTATACTGTCCTACAGTTAGCTCTATCTTACTATATGGCTGTGAAACGTGATCATCAAAGGTAGAAGACTAAAAGTGTTTGTAATTCCATTTAAGTCGGTTTATTAGAAGGAACAGTATCATTTACTGGATAACGTTTCGGACAGAATTTATTGTCCATATTCATATGAGGTAACCCCACAACGTGGAGATAGACTTTATTTATATATTCCTAGTTTTCTCTCCTTCTCTGTGATGATAAGGGTAGTAGAATTTTTCCTATATCTGAGACAGGTGCAGAATCATTTCTATTACTGTGTATATTTTGTGTTGATTCGATAAACAAAGACTCACTCGATTATCAATCTCTCACTCCCTTCAACCAACTAAATTAGTTTTCAGTGTTGTCATTCTATCCCATTTTGTTGTCTAAGGGCGTACAGAGCTATAGCCGAGCGTTTTTCTAAATTTCCTATCTTGTTAGGATCAGGTAATCTTGATTTAGCCAAGCTTTTGTGCTCTGTTATCTTAATCGACCCTGGTCAACTACTTTGACCTATGTATTTAACCTCGCAATCATTGCAAGGGATTTGGTAAACCAGATTATTTCGTTTAATTAAGTCTATACGATCTTTTCATCATAGAACAGAGTATAGAATGGCAGTCAACCCTCTACCTCAACTTCATCGACTTTGAGAAGGCCTTTGACAGCGTCAACCGAGAAATAATTTGGTAGTTGCTTCAACACGACTGAATACCACAAACCTTTATCAATCTCATTCAACAACTATATGAAGATGCCATATGCCATGTAATTCACAATGGGAAGCTGAGTGATGCTTTTGAAGTGAAGACAAGAGTGAGACAAGGTTGCCGCCTACTATTATAGATCATCTTCCTGATTGTGGTCGACTCGACTCGACTCGACTGGATGATGCAAGAAACTGTGAGAAGCGAGAAGAGGGGGATACGCTTGCTGGACTGGGGAAAAGAACCTATAAGATTTATATTTCGCCTATGACTATGACTATGTGTAATGTGACAGAAACTTGAAGAATTACAGGTGAAATGCAAGAAGTTGACAGAGGAGGCAGGTGAGTGAATGAGTATGGGACTTCAAGTGAATGTAGAGAAGACAGAGGTGATGAAGATGCCCAACCACCAATAACAACAAACACGAATCATCATCAACGGGAGAAATTTGAAGGAAGTAGCCTCCTTCACCTATCTGGACAGCACTGTTTCAACTACAGGTGGCAGAGACGAGGACGTCACAGCAGCCATGATGGGAAAAGTAAGACAGGCGTTCATTAGCCTGAAACCAGTGTGGAGATCTTCTACACTCAGCATGTGGAACAAGTTTCGGATTTTCAACACCAACATGAAGTCAGTGCTCCTGTATGATTGAGAGACTTGGCGCGTTACGAAAGAGATTTCCAACAAACTACAGACATTCATCAACAACTGCCTACGCTCACTCAATGCTGAAGATCAGATGGCCAGAATAATAAGAATCAGCAACAAGGAACTCTGGCTGACTGGGCAACGAACCAACAAAGCAAGAACCTGTCGCTCAACAAATATGCAGTATAGGGAAGTGGAGATGGATTGGGCATACAGTGAGAAGGCCGACTTGGGACATGACGCACTAGGCCAGGCTGTAGAGCGGAACGCCGATGGGAAGCGACGAGTCGGGCGTGGCAGCTGAGGGTGACATTGAGGAGATGATGTGAGGAAGAAATGAGAGCTTGTGGGGAGTGGTGGAGCCAGGTTGGAGAGATTTCAGAGAGAAGAGAGTGGAATGGAGACGTGCTAGTGAAGCCGTATGTTCCATTAGGAACCCAATAGACATATAACAATATAATAATAATAAGAGGATTTTTTAACCTAGAAAGCTTGATTTTACGTGGGTTTGTTGGTTTTAAGTGGCACTATAAGCCCATTGTCATTGAGAATTCTTCGTAGTGCCAGAAACAACTGGTTTTCTGGCCCGTTGCTGTACCAAGACCTCAGGCTGCAAACCGGTGGTCGCTGGTTCGAATCCGTCCGCGGTTCAAATTTCCATTTCACCTTCTATCACCACCCAGTTTAAATACTAGCCTACCGAACGGCGGCTATCTCAGATAGTGAAAATGACAATAAATTTCTAGTTAGACTTCCTAGAGGAAAAAATACTCCAAAAGAATCAGATACGCCTTATTCGAAGAGACTAGTTTGCTGCGCATGCCCAGCTACCACCAACTTGGATTTGCAATGCTACTAGAGGTGGGTTCAGGGTGGCTAGACCAAGACGTGGTGCTGATGCACACAGTCCCTGACTGTTGGTCTATATCGTATAGGGAAGTGTAGACTACTTGGCTGGAGTCAGCAAGACGATAAGAATCACTAGTTGAAGACTCTCGGTGAAATAGCCAAAATCGGTCACATTGGTACACAGGTATTCACATCTTAAAGTCTAATAATGCTTGATTGTTCTGAATAACCTTCATTTTTCAATTCCTTCTTATCCTATACACCTACTATCTACTTTGATATCAGTCATTTTACACCCACTTGTTCTTTGTATGCGAGGTTCTAAGTTGATTTTATCTGTCTGTCTATCTATCTATCTATAAGCCAGTCTGTTTGTCTATCCATCTGTCTTTCTATCATTATGAGTTGTATGTTACAGATTTTGAAAATACAAATGTGTTGTTAAACGCAATCTTAATTTATCCTTATTTCCCCCCCCCCCCCCCCCATATATTTTCACTTTAGCACATATGTTCCATAAATAATGAAGCGAAGAAACTGTTTGCTGTATCTAACGTAAGTACAGAAAAATAGGTGAGAAAATCCATTGAAAACATTCAAATACAACCCTGTTCACTGAATACTTCAAACTGTTAAATATCTTTCCCATATATATATATATATATATATATATATATATATATATATATATATATATATATATATATATATATATATATATATATATATATATATATATAGACTAGAGTATGTCATTTTGATTAAGGAAATATTACTTATATAGTTTTGTATAATATTCTTGTTTGAATAAAGTTTATGAAATAACTTCCTACTATTAAACTGTAATATGTAATCCAGGTTTGCAGTCTATTCTCTTTCAATTCATGATTATCAACGTGTCTTGTAGTCAATTTAATGTTGATGTAACATAAAATGGATTCGAAAAAAGAAAAAAAAAGAAAATTGAAATTTTCTAATTTCTGATTATTTTAAACTTCATCAAGCAAAAAATGACTCCCTGATAAATTTGAACTATGCTATGGTTTAAACTGAAAGATTTTTAATAGTTTCATCATATTATTATTTGTATTTAGTTATACTTGAAGAGTATTTCTAAGATTCATATTGTTACAAAACTGAAGGTTAGTAGGAGAATCCAGTACGTGCGTGTGCGTGTGAATGCCTTGATATTACCTGTATTTTAATGATATTCTAATTACATCTAGTTGATGAGTCCCAAATGGAACGAAATGCGCACTCTGGATTCCACTGCTAGCCACTGCCTATCATTACTATACATAACTGAAACACAGGCAATATCGAGGCATCCGCACAGGAGCCCATATACCAACAATGACTGATCAATTCGATCCAATCAACGATGGTGTAATACAAGCAATTATGCAAAAACTATACCCGTCATACTACTCATATTTATTTAAATCTCAAGAGTATTTCTAAGATTCATATTATTATAAAACTCATAGCTGTTACCAGTTAAACGTCATGTCAGATGAAATTTCTATAGAACTAAACTTTACTAGCAACTAATCAGGTTGGAAATGCTTCATTCCAGTTCATTCGATACGTCCGTCTACAGTGTTGTTCTTTTCATAAATTATAACGGAGATTAATTTGTAGGTTGATTAGGAAATTTGATGTAGTAGATAATATGTCCCAAATAAATGAATGACTTGTTTGCATGAATTATTATCTTTATTATTTGTCTCTTGGGTTCCTAGTGGAATATACGGCTGCAGTAGCATGTCTCCATTCCACTCTCTTCTCTGAAGTCTTTTCAACCTGGCTCCACCACTGCCCACAAGCTTTCATTACTTCCTCACATGATCTCCTCCATGTCACCCTCAGCTGAAACGCCCAACTCCTCGTTTTCCCCGTTGGATTCCGCTCGAGAGCCTGACATGTGATGTCCCTGAATGGTCTTCTCACTGTATTTTCAATCCATCTCAACTTTTTCATGTACATATATTGGGTAGTAGGCTGTTGGTTGGTTCGTTGCCAGAGTTCCTTGTTGCTTATTCTTATTATTCTGGCCATCTGATCTTCAGTATCGAGTGTAAGCGAAAGCTGTTCATGTATGTCTAGATTTTGATCAAAATGCTTTTCTTGACGCACCGAGTCTTTCAACCATCCCATCATTATCAACATAGGACCAGGCATTACTGCGTAACGGTCCGAGTTGCCACACCTCACGTCAGTTCATCAAGTAGAAAGGTAGTGAGGTGAAGGATGAAGATAAGTGAATGCAGTCAAAAGAAATATAAAGTACGAGAAGAAAGGAAAGAGGAGTGACAAAATGGTGAGATTCGGTATAGCGTTGTTAAGATGAGGATAATGTGTGTATACATCTGCGCCACTGACTTCGGTTCTGAGCCATATCACCTAGGGTCTCCAACCACTGGTTCCTCTTGTCCCGTGGACCCCAACCACCTAGTCTGCATCGTCCTACATGGCTTAAACCAACAGTCAGAGACTTCATACATTGGTGCCATGTTTTAGTCTGGCCACCTCGGGCCTTTTTCCAGCCTGAACCCACCTCAGCCAACATTGTGTGACGAGGCAATCGGTGACTAGGCATACGTAGTACGTGTCCCAACCATCTCAGTCGATGAAGGTTCACAACCTCGTCGACTGACTTACCTCTTCTCCCTAAAACTCTACACCTAACTTCTGCATTACTCACATGGTGACACCACGGAATACGTCCTATACTACGAAGGCAACGGTGGTCAAACACCTGATAGCCTTCTCATGTCTTCCACTTTCAATGGCCATGTTTCACAGCCATACAGTAGAACAGAGCGGACTGCTGTGCAGTACACGCGACCCTTAATAGACAAACGAATATCACGGCGGCGCCATAGGTGGCGCAAATTGGCAAAAGCCAATCGAGCCTTTTGTATCCGTGCAGAAATCTCATCGGCAACTAACCCACCGGGTTGATCCTACTTCCCAGGTAAGTGAAGTGGTCAACACACTCAACCACTTCACTCTCTATTGTTAACCGCGGTACCGCTGAAGACCAGTCCTGGAGCAAAAATTTGCATTTGGGTGGTGAAAATCGCATCCCAAACATTCTCAAATTCCCACTCAAAGTGTTCAGAAGACTCTGCATCTTGTCAGCGTCTTCACCTAACAGGACTATGTCATCTGCATATTCTAGATCTAAGGAAAATTCACCTGTGATTCGGTCAACGTCTTTGTAATTAGGTGACGAGAGGGAAACCTCCATAAGAATATCTATGATAAAATTAAATAAGAATGGGGATAGTGGGCATCCTTGACGGACACCACTTGATGAGTATAGCTCCCTGGACAACTCACCATAGGCTCTAACATGCCCACAAGTGTTCGAGTAGAGAGCTTTCAATAAGGTGATGTACTTACTAGGCACGCCTTTCAGTGACAGACACTGCCATAAGACTTCTCGATCAACGGAGTCAAATGCCGCCTTCAGGTCGAGAAATACAGCTATTGTCGGGCGTCTGTAAGCATGCCTATGTTCCAGGACCTGGCGCAGTGTGAATATTTGGTCGATACATCCACGGCCAGGTCTAAAGCCTGCCTGGTTTTCTCGGGCTTGCTGTTCCCGAGCTCCACTCAGGCGTCGGAGAATTATAGAACTTAGGATCTTAGACACTATGTTTGTCAGGCTGATTCCTCTGTGGTTATCACAAGAGGACTTCTCGCCTTTCTTGAAGACTGGGATGATGAGTGACTTAGACCAGTCGGAGGGGATCGTATTTGATTCCCATATACTGGCTAACACTTCCGTTAGCCTGACTAAGAGAACTCTACCACCATTCTTGTATACCTCAGCAGGTAGTCCGTCTGGTCCTGCTGCCCTTCCCGTTTCAGGCTACCTACCGCTTTCTCAACTTCTTCTAGTGTTGGGGGACCTGTCTCTATGTCCCATTCAGGGTCCGACTGGATAGCGGGCAGCGCAATGGTGGCTGGAGGCCAGTTAAACTGTTCCTCAAAGTGTTCTGCCCATCGTCCCAGTCGCCTTCCCTGCGAGTGAATCGCCGATCCGTCCTTCTCCGCTATAACCTCACTAACTGTTGTTGACCATTTCCCCCCAGTCTCCTTAATAAGTCTAAATAACTGTCTACTGTTACCGATCGCCGCTGCCTTTTCCATCTCTTTAGCCTTTGCTGCCCACCACTGTTCACGATCGTTGCGCAGACTTTTCGTCAGTTTATTTTTAAGTTGCGCTCGCTCTTCATTGTACTCAGAGCCTGCAGGGATGCATTCACGTGCATCCATTAGTTTGGAAGAAGCTGCTGATATCCACTGGCTCTTTTTAGCCATTATCTTGGAGTCGGCTACAGTCTCCAGTGCTGCTTTTACAGTAGACTGAAGATGGCACCAAGCTTCTTCTGGATGAGTGACAGTCTTTTGTTCCGATAACTGCCTAGCCAACTTCTCACTGAACACGGCTTTGGTGTTTTCGTTGTCCAGCAGAACTCGTAGTGGTTTTGTTGCCAAATTTTTTCTACGTCCATTGAGACGCAGGCATATACGTGCTCGGACCAACGCATGATCGCTGTCCAAACACGTACTCCAGAAGGAGCGGCAGTCTTCCACCGATCCTCTCCAGCGATGACTAATAGCAATGTGGTCTATCTGTGTCCATCGCTGAGTCGAGCTCGGTGGACGCCAGGTCAGACAGTGCCTTTCTTTATGTCTGAAATTTGTGCTGGCTAAAAATAGGCGGTTATCTGAGCATAGTTGTAATAGGCGATCACCGTTATCTGTACGTTCAGCTGGGATTCCGAAAGTGCCACCTAAGTGCCTTTCTGCCTCACTCAGTCTACCCACCTGTGCGTTGAGGTCACCTGCAACAACCACTACGTCCGAACGTTTGGCTTTCGAGAGGAGGTTAGACAGTTTATGGTAGAACTCGTCCTTCACTTCATCCGAACTACAGTCAGTGGGTGCGTAAGCAGAGATTACAAAGAGACAACGGCGAGTCTCACTATTCCTTTTAGTTCTCACTGTGCCGTTCAGCCTCATAGCGCAGAGGCGACTATCAACTGGGATCCAGTCTAGTAGTGAGTTTTCTGCCCTGGTGCTTAATGCTATACCTACACCTGCAAGACCACGAGAGCTAGCTATCGAATCTCCAGAAACTCGAAGGGTGAATTTTGCAGATTCACCAGATTGGTCAGGAGAGGTCAGGTGAATAACCACACTTGGGTCCTGTATGCGTGTCTCACAAACACAGCACACATCCATGCCCGAGTTGCTAGAGTCTTTGCCAACGAAGCCTGTTGGCCAATTTGACGGAGGGTGCGGACATTGAAGGCTCCAATATGTAATTTGGAGCGTGGTTTAAGGAGACCAGGGATGCTGTTCTGTGGACTCAGATCGTTGTCGAAGGCTGCAGAGGTAGGAGAAATTGAAGATGATGCAGCATCATTAATTAAGAGACGTGAAGGAAGATTAGAAGGTAATGATGGAGGAGGAGGATAGCAGTCAGAAGAAACTTGGGTGCTGACAGAGTTGTGAGGGCGGTTGACACTTCCCGGCTGCCCACACCGTGGAAGGCTATTTCTTCTTAAGGTACCTGAAAGAGATTTGTGTGACCGCAGAGCCCATCGGACATCTGCTTGAGGCCTGTCACACCCAGCCTTTTGAGTATGATTATTTTGAATTTTTGTATTTTTGGGGCCGGATGGGCGAAAGGAAACGACAAGTGAACCAACACCGCCGGCCCGGCAGACCGTGGGGCGTGGTGGAGTGTGTTATTTTTGGGGCCGACCTTTTCTAACCCCCCCTTCCACTGAGAAGGCAGCATCAGCTTGGCACTGCTGGTCATCCAAGGGAAACACCTTACTGCTGTCACACCCCATCCAGCTAGCAGCAGTACGACTTCGCCCTCAGACCCCCATCATAGTGTAGCAATTTACACTATAACGGTAACTGCTTTTCGTCTAACCACTACCCAACAGACCTTTCTGGTATGGTAGGACCTCGAGGGAACAAGCGTTCCACCAGCATAGCTCGTTGGGTCATTGTGATATGCAAGCCCGACCACCACGTCAAGGTAGCAGCTATCCGTCGGGAAGCATTGACTGACTTGACTGAATTTGTGTTGAAAATCCGGATCTTGTTCACATTTTATGCTGAGTGCAGTAGATCTCCACAGTGATTTCGGTTTAATGAAAGCCTATCTTGCTTTTCCGATCCTCACTTTGACGTCCTCATCTGTGCCCGTATCGCCTGTAGTTGAAACGATGCTGCCCTGCATAGGTAGGTGAAAGAGACAACTTCATTTAGGTTTCTCCTGTTGATGTTGACTGGTGCTTATTGTTGTTGTTCGGGTATCTTCATGACCTCTATCTTCTTCACGTTCTTCTGAAGGAATTCCCTTCTTCCTTCGCTGCCCTGCCTCTTCTGTCAGCTTGTTGGTTTTTGGCCTGTAGATTTTCGAGTTTGTGCGATATTAGACACAAATCATCATCGGTGAAACCGAAATGTTCTGGGATCTTTTCATCAGTTAAACAGCGTAAGCCCATCTTCTCGCCCCTCATGGTTTGCTGCATGATCCAGTCGATCAGAATCAGGATGATCGGCGATAGTAGGCGAAAACCTTGTCTTACTTCTGTCCCCTGTTTTCACTTTGAAGACATCACTGAACTTTACATCGTCAATCACTTGGTATATAGCGTCATCATATAACATCATAGCTGCTGTTGAATGAGACTGATAAAGTTTTGTGGTATTTCGTAGTGTTAAAGCAATTCCCAAATAACTTTTCGGTAGAGGTTGTTGAAGGCCTTTTCAAAGTCGGTGAAGTTAAAGTAAAGGGTTGACTGCCATTCTATACTCTGTTCTATGATGATGTGTAGCATTGCAATTTGATCCGCACATAATTTGTTCCTCCTGAATCCAACCAACCTGTTCCGGTCGTAATTTTGAATCCAGAGCATTGTTTACTTTCTCCAGGATGATGTGGCTTAATATTTTGCTTGGGGTGGACAGGAGCGTGATCCCGCGCCAGTTCTCTCAAAGACTTAGGTCGCCTTTCTTTGGGAATTCGATAAGGTATCCCTTCTTCCAATCACTTGGCAGGTACCTTTCTTTCTTTCCTTCCTTCCTTTCAAACCTTCTGCAGTGGTGGTGTGAGCATGTCCGCCGCTGTTATCTCTGCATCTGTTTTCAGTGCTTCTGGTGGGATTCCATCTCGTCCTGCTGCTTTCCCGGATTTTAGCAACTTTATGGCATTCAGAACTTCTGCTTTTGTCGGAGGGCTTGTGTTCACTGATAGTTCTGTAGCTGGGCTGCTGGTGGTATTTCTGGAAAAGTTGTAGTTGGTGATGTTGATCGATTAAAGAGTTTTTTAAGTGGTCAGCCCACCCCTTCCTTTGTTTCTCCTCTTCGGTAACTAAGTTTCCTTTACTATCTTTCATTAGTTTCGTCTGCGTTGATCTCAGATAATAACTTGAAGTCTAAATTATAGTTTAGATATTTTAAGAAGCTGAATGATTCTTTTGAAAAACACTAACACCAATCATCATTACGTTACTGCTTATAAAACAGTCTAGTGAACATTGAATCTGTTTGGCATTTGGTAACTGCCAAGATATCCGTCTACGTATTAAGTGCCGAGTCTACTACAATCCACTTCGTTCTGTTATATGGCTGCGAGGCATGGCTGGTAAAAGTATAGGATATGAAGAGACTGCAGGTTATTGATCATAGGTATCTTCTTAGGATTGGCTGCGTACGATGGAATCACTATACTGGGGATGTCGAGGTTAGGCAAAGGGTACTAGGCAAGTCAGTCGGTCACATCGTGAACTTTAGTCGACTGAGATGGCTTGGACGTGTCTTACATATGTTCGGCCACCATAACCTCGGTGTGCAATGTTAAGGGAAGCTGGATTAAGTCTGAAGAGGGTTCCGGTTGGCCAGAGCAAGACGTGATACCAGTTGGTGAAGTCCCTGACTGTTGGTCTGAGTAGTGTAGGGAGATGTAGAATGTCCGACTGAGATTCTTGTATGGATAGGAATCATTGTTTGAAGACTGTTGGTGACATTGTCGGAAATCAGTCACAATGGTGCAGATATAGTCGCTTTCCAACACATTCTAAAACTCGAATGTTTTGACTAACCTTCATTTAACTGACGAAATATACCCATTTATTCATGAATAAGAACAAGACATGTATAAGCGAAGAAGTATTTCTTTACATCGTCAGATTATATGAATAAACTATGCTTAATTCTTAGCAATAGTAATAACTTCCTAAAATCCAAAGATGAGAAGGATAGAACAGGAGATATTAAAAATTAAATATCGAAAATCTTAAACTAACTGAAAGAAGAATCTTTAACTACCCCGGATGTGTATGAATAGCTTAGATCATCTGGTTGAAACATGCTCCATTTATATGGTCAACTGAAGGTGCATAAAGATAGTCTTCCACTTCGCCCAGTATTGGATATGCTTAATTCGCTACATCGAAGGAACCGACTTAAAGGGTAAGTGTATAATATCACTTAATGTTTATTCTTTATTTAGTAATGTTCCACTTGTTGAAACCGTTTGTTATTTATGTGATTACATTGTTTCCAATAATATTAACATTAGATTACCTTAAAACAATATAAAGAACTGATACTCAGATGTAAGTTTAATGTACAGTTCAGATTTAATAATATGACCTACAATCAGACGGGTGGAGACCCAGTGGGATCTCCACTAGGCCCTATCCTCGCTGATATCTTTGTGGCAAAGCTCGAAAATGAACCACTTAAAGAAATAATCTCGAAACTTTATTTGTATAAAGGGTATATTGACGACACTTTTCTTATTTGCGACCAAACATGTTCAGCGAATCAGTTGATAAGCCGTTTCACTTGTCCATTAAAATCACTTTCGAAGAAGAGTTAAATTCAACATTCCACTTTCTAAACGTAATGTTAAATAGGAAGAATTTTGGATCCATTCAAAGGTCTATCTGTTGCATATCAACCTGAACCGGACAGTTCACTAACTTCAACAGTTGGTCACCTCTTAGTTGTAAAAGAAATCTCATTCACTCAATGTGTTCCAGAATCTATAAAATCTGTTCAGAAGACACAATGGATGTTGAAATCGAAACTCTAAGAATAATACTATCTAATAACGTATACCCTAAGAGATTTATTGATAAAAATCTGAAGAAATGAATCACTCCCCATCCTATTACAATCCCTAACAAAATTTTAACCATGAATCTAGAATTCATAGGAGGCATTACAGCCGAAGTGCTGAAAAGCCGTCTGTCAAAGACTATAAATAGTAGTTTTTTACTGCTAAACTGAGATTGATTTCGTCAAGCCATCGTAAGATTCCACAATGAGTGAAGGATAGGTTATCACTTATGTTCACATCTGTATGTGTATCTATAAATTCACATGCTCCTGAGGGACCGACTACATTGGACGTTGTAAGTGGGCCCTCTGAAAACGTGTTACTGAACTTTACCCGGTTTGGCTTACCAAGGTGAGCAAAGGAAAACAATTTCATCTCTATATGAACACCTAGTAGAGTTAGGCCATTCAAGTCTTCGAGATTTATCCTTTAAAAAGTTTATTTTTCCATGACTTGTGCATGCACAGCTAGAAGCACTGGCTATGCACGAATAGAAAACCGAAACTTCTCTACGTTGACCTTTAACAATTGAATTTCGATTATTTTGCCAATTTCATTTCACTTCACTTTGATGTATACTTCTCTTTTATTCTCATCTCATTTATCACCATTTTTTGTACTTCATTGGCAACATTTGACCCATATTTCAATTTATTCCTTATTCATTGAACAAGTTTACAAGTCGTATCTAAATAGTCATCATTTTACACTTCTTCAACAGTACTTGTCCCCATTTCACCTTTTTATTCAGTGACCTATTTTATATTTCTTTGACATGAACGAATCCCATCATGAACACTAGTTGTGTATTGTGTGTGTTGACTGAGGAAATGTTTTAGTGTAAGTATGTGTCATTTTATTGATTATATATACTATGAATGTACAGGTTGATGATGAATTCGTTGAAGAGTAGTATTTCTTCGTTAATATATGTCTTGTTCTTATTCATCCATGAATGGGTAGATTTCATCAGCTGATTGTCCATTTTCCTAATATTTCCTCTCCCCACCTTGAAAATTATTACGATTAATTACTGAAGTTTTTTTTAATTTCTCGGTAACTATTAGTTTTATTTGTTCAAGTTCAATTCTGTCACATTTAGTCGACAGTCATTCACGTAATAGATAAGACCAAAGCGTTCAACATTATCTGTTGCATTCCACAAAATCTTTCAAACAGAATTCGAACTCTCATTTTACATATAGCTGAGGATATATGAGAATTCGAGAAAACAAATCTAGTCTTTGTGTGTATAAAAGGTTTGTACAGTCTTTATCTCTGCCTTGGCCAGAGAAAACCTGCCAGTTGACATGTTCCGGTGGAGCTGACTATATTGCACGTTGTAAGCAGTCTCTTCGAAAACGTGCTGCTGAACAAAGTTGAGCAAAGGAAGACAACTTCATCCATATGTGAACATCTTGTTGAATTAGGTCACTCAGCACCTCTAGATTCATCCTTTGAAATTACTTACATAGTTAAATTGAACTACTTCAAAGGTTTACGTTTCCACCATTTATGCATAGCTGAAGCATTAGCTATACATGAACATTAAAACCGAAGCTTTCCATTCAAAAACGTTTTATGAAACCACTTTCTCCTACCTTGGCCTTAACAATTCACTTTTGGTTATTTCATCAATTTCATTTCACTTCACTTTGGTGTATACTTCTCTTTTATTCTCTTCATCACCATTTTTGTACTTCATTGACAACATTTGACCCTTATTTCAGTTCATTCCTTATTCATTGACCTATCTCGCATGTTTCAGTTAAATTGTCATCGTTGACAATTCTTTGACAACACTTGTCTCTTACCTCACCCACTTGTCATCAATTTATCCCTCCTTATTCAGTGACCCATTTTCTATTTCTTCCACATGAACAAATCCCATCACTTACACAATTTGTATGTTATGTATATTGACTGAGCAAGTCTTTTTTTAGTGTAATTATCTGTCATAGTACCGATTATAAATACAATGACTGTACAGCTTGATATAATGAAGTCATAGGAAAGAAATAACCTTCATTTTACAATTTCCTACCGCCGCTCCTTAGCCCATATTCCTTGATCTACGTCGGTATCAGTCATCATCATGTAGTTTTTCGTTATATGCATCTATGAGGTATGGTAACTTGAACCGATATAATTTTGTACGAGATTCTACTTTGATTTTATCTATCTATCTGTCTATATTGAAAATTATGTTGTCCGTCGCCTATACTGAGTAAAAAATTATAACTTTATTTAAAGTTGGACTAGATTTTTATTAATTTTGTAAATAACTCTGAGTTATATTCATTATAGTTGAGAGTAATTCATCAGTCTTCGAATCATTTAGATAGCTGAAAAGATAAATTGCTTGAATATTCATGTTGGCATTGTCTTACTAAATGTAAGCATAGTTAAAGGATATAGGTTAAGTATTTTTAAATATCAGACAGACTGGTAGATTAAAAGGTTATATACGCTTGTCATATAGACATAATTTTTAAACTTCAGAATCATGATTAACTTATACTTTTATTATTTTGACATGTATTGAACTTTGGCTTAATAGTATGTTGTTATTATTTTCTTAAATAAATAATTATCTGACAAGGTTATTTTCAATCATGAAAATTTGTCGATCAAATAACTATCAGTAATCAGTATCTATCTAGGCAGCATCATTTCAACTACAGGCGGGGGCACAGACGATGACGTCAAAGTCAGGATCGGAAATGTAAGACAGGCGTTGATTAACCTGAAACCAGTGTAAAGATCTACTCCACTGTGAATAACATCCAGATTTTTGACACGAACGTCAAGTGAGTGCTTCTTTGTGATGGTTCAGAGACTTGACGCATCACGAAAACATTTCCAACAAACTGAAGATATTCATGAACAACTGTCGCCTACCCTGGCTCGAAACTGAACTCAGATGGCCAGAATAATGGGAGTGAGCAACAAGGAACTCTGGCTGGCTGACTGGCTGGCTGGCAACCAACCAACCAATCAAGAAGCTATAGCTGAACGAATATGTGGTGGAAGGAAGTGGAGATGGATTGAGCATGCACAGAGGAGACCATTCGGAGACATCATGCGCCAGACGAGGCACTAGAGTGGAGCGCAGATGGGAAAGGACGAGTTGGGCATCCCACGTGAGAGTGACATGGTGGAGATGTTGTGAGGAAGAAATGAGAGGTTGTGGGCAGTGGTGTAGCTATGTTGTAAAGACTCCAGAGAAGAGAGTGGAAGGGATATGTGCTACTGAAGCCTTATGTTCCACTAGGAGTTCAAGGGACAAATGATAATAATAATTAGTATCAGTACTAGGCAAAACTTACAATTTGTTAGGAGACTAAATTAGTATATAATTCCATATTAGATTTGTTTATTTGATTGATAACACACAGTGTGATACATCATTATTTGTTTACTGGATGACGTTTCGAGCATAAATTACTTATTCCTCCTCAATGTAATCACACTGTACTTCCAATATCTGATTCTTATACTCCTATCACTATTTAGACTCACCTGGAGATGGCTTTAGGTTTTTCAATGTTATTCATGGCCAAGTCTAGATGCGGTTAGTCTGAATGATGAGTCTAGATAAGTTTAAATGGTTTAATTCAATGCCTAAAACTAATAATTCCAGGAGAATTTATGGCAGTATTAAGGTTCATAAACCAGGTTATCCCATTAGACCTATAGTTGACTTCAGAAATACCTCCGACATATGAACTACCAAAGTACTTAGCTTTAATATTGTGTCCTGTTAGGAACTGTTCAAATTCCAGACTAGTAAACTCTTTCGAGTTAAAACTTAGGCTTAATGACCTAAACATAGAAGAGGATGAAAAAAGTGGTTAGCTTTGATGTAACTAGTCTGTATACTAAAATACCAATCAATATGGCACTGGAGGCAGTCAGAAGTCAACTAAATATATTGACTCAGAACTTACAGAATTCAGAAATCCGTTGATGAGATTATATTAGGCATACACTTATGCCTGACCTCTACAGTCTTCCAGTTTCAGGACAAAATATACAGACAAACAGATGGAGTAGCAATGGGATCACCAATATCCCCAATCGTAGCAGATATATCTATGAATAGTTGGGAAAACATGACTTCATAAACGTGTAGTCCGGTACCAAAAATATGGTGGGGATATGTGGATGACACATTTACTGTGTTGAAATAGGAACATATCGACAATTCCCGCAGGCATGTAAACTCAGTAGTGGACGCAATCCAATTCACTTACGAGGAGGGTGAAAATGAACAATAAGAATTACCCATGTTGGATTGCAGGATAAAACGAAGAACAGATGGTGGCTTGGATACTACTGTCTACAGAAAACCAACACATTCCATCCCACTCAATGTCATTTAAGGCAGGATTAGTCAAATGTTTAAATGATAGAGCTAGAAAACTGACTAGTCAGACCAAGAACCTAAACAAGGAATTGAAACACGTAAAAGAAGCGCTAATAGTTAATAATCATCCTCCGCAGTTCATTAAGAAATTCTTATGGACACACAAAAAACGAAAAAATAACAGTCACACGACTGCGACTAATAATGACAACACGCGTAAAAAGGAGTTCACAGCCTGCATTGTATTACCCTATCAGGATGGTGCCTGAGAAATTTTACGTAGAATCCTCAACGGAGCTGGAATCAGGGCGGCGTTTAAACCTACAAACTCACTCAGAGATAAGCTTTATCGGCTGGCTTAAGGATCCGATAGAACCACTTCACCAAAATAATCTAATCTATCAAATTCCATGTAATGACTGTGAGGTCAAGTATATAGGTCAAACTAGTCGGTTGGGGTCAGTTAGATAAGCAGAACATAGGAATTTAGGTAAATATAGGGTAACAGACCCTAATAAGATCAATAATCTAGAAAATAACTCGACTGTTGCAATGCAAGCATTAACACACAATAGGTTGGGTGGGATAAAACCACTATACTCAAGTCCAATAATAATTAGGTGGAGAGACAGATTGATTACTGAATCTTTGTTCATCGAATCAACACTCAGCCAACACATGTGTAGTAGGAATGGTACAACACCAATACCAGAGATATGGAAGACTTTACTGCCAATGATAACAACAAAGAATATAAGGTGGGTGACAGGACTATCAAAATCAGATGTGGAAAGTAATGTGATCATATTGATATGATTATGAGCAGTGATAATTTCTGCTTGTAACATCATCAAGTAAATGGTACTCTTTCATTGTATGTTATAAATCAAATTAGCAAGTCTGTGATATTACTATTTTTTGACATACTTATTATTCTGTGTTGTTTTTTGTTGGATCGAATTGTTCGACCTCTGTTAGCATATGGGCTCCTATGCGAATGCCTTGATATTGCCTGAATGTTAATTATGACAATTTGGCTCATTGGGGCTAACAGAAGAATCCAGGATGCGCGTCTCGTCCTATTCGGGACTCGTCAGCTGGATGTACCTGCCCCCCCCCCAGTGTTGTTCCCACTGAGACTCGAACCTTATAGTCATCGCTTCAAACGCCAAGGCTTTATCCACTATGCCACAGAGAGACGATAGCCACTTCTTGTACAACGGGTAGTAGTTATAACTATTTATTGACATACTTGTTATTCTCCGTTGTTTTTTTTGTTGGATCGAATTGTTCGACCTCTATTGGCATATGGGCTCCTATTCGGATGCTTGAATTCTTCTGCTGGCCACTGCCAACCACATTATCATCAGTCTCTAACGTGCCTAAATTTTACACTTAATTATCATCTTCATTTCAATTTCTGGTATTTTCAGTATAAAGAAACTTGAACTACTGCATGCTGACTGCATACTTAGTTATATTTTCATGTTAGAAGTTAAAACGATTATCCTGATTCTTCAGTGAACACACATAATTCGATTCCCACAGATTACTGTATAAAAATTCAAAATATTCTTTAAGGGAATCTAAGTTTTTGATTCACTTGTAAGACAGTCATTTTCTGCTTTTAAAATCTCCTAAAATATGTCAAATAACTATTCCTAGTATAATATTAAGACAGAAGAGGCAGCAAAGACGGGACTCCGAGTGAACGTAGAGAAGACTGTGATGAAGATAACCAACCGACGCCACCACCACCAACAACAACAAACATGAATCACCATGAACAGGAGAAACTTAAAGGAAGTAGCCTCTTTCACCTATCTAGATAGGCAGCATCGTTTCAACTACAGGCGGCACAGACAAGGACGTCAAAGTCAGGATCGGAAAAGTAAGACTGGCGTTGATTAACCTGAAACCAGTGTAAAGATCTACTCCACTGCATTCAGCATAAAGTGTGAATAACATCCAGATTTTTGACACGAACGTCAAGTGAGTGCTTCTTTGTGATGGTTCAGAGACTTGACGCATCACGAAAAACATTTCCAACAAACTGAAGATATTCATGAACAACTGCCGCCTATCCTGGGTCGAAACTGGAACTCAGATGGCGAGAATAATGGGAGTGAGCAACAAGGAACTCTGGCTGGCTGACTGGCTGGCTGGCTGGCAACCAACCAAGAAGCTATAGCTGAACGAATATGTGGTGGAAGGAAGTGGAGATGGATTGAGCATGCACAGAGGAGACCATTCGGAGACATCATGCGCCAGACGAGGCACTAGAGTGGAGCGCAGATGGGAAAGGACGAGTTGGGCATCCCACGTGAGAGTGACATGGTGGAGATGTTGTGAGGAAGAAATGAGAGGTTGTGGGCAGTGGTGTAGCTATGTTGAAAAGACTCCAGAGAAGAGAGTGGAAGGGATATGTGCTACTGAAGCCTTATGTTCCACTAGGAGTTCAAGGGACAAATGGTAATAATAATATTTACATTTCACAAACCTATCTTCTACCTATTGCGTGATCTTTTATTGTCATTTAATCGATGTAATCCAAATAACCTTCACAATGTTATGTTTACGTAATTTTCAAATTGACATTATGACAGTTGGTTGTTTATAAACAATTTTGATCAATTATTTGTTGGTACGCGTAATTTCCCGTTGTTATACTAGATCCGAATTATTAACCTCTGTTAGTAGATGTGCTACTATATGGATACTTCAACACTTCTCGAATATTCATTGTTATAAATGACTTGATGGCGGCTAGCAGGAGAACTCAAAGCATGTATTTCGTCCGACTTGAGACTCGTCAGCCGAATGGATCTCATATCTCAATGGATAATGGTTTATCGTCTTAAAGGATGGTTATAGGTTCCATATCTTAGTGGGATGCAAGTACATCTAAGTGACGAGTTCGAAGTGGAACATAACAAGAGTCATGGATTCCATTATTAGCTACTATCAAATAAATTATAACTCCAGTCAATACAATGACACTTTAATCTTTCAATCGTTTAGATATAATTGACAAAACTAGCCATATGGAAGTTATGTCATAAATGAATGACAATATTATGGTGTAGTTGTTAAAAATAATAAAATAAACATTCATACGTGAATGTAAATTGTATACAATGTTTGGATTCTATAGTGAATGTTAATTTTTAGCATTGGGAATTCTTTGGTCAATTGGTGGAGTGACCTTCAAAGTGACCTTGAACTATGTTGAAGTACTTTTACAGTCAATAAAAGTTCCTATTATCTTATTTAAGAATAAAATTGATCGAAATGAAAGAAATATGAATATACCAAATAACTTCATGTCACTTGAAACGCTGCATGAATTTCTATTGTCATCATGGATAGTGGCTGGCACTGGAATCCTGGATGTCAATAGAGACCGATCAATTCGGTCCAATCAACAACGGAATGATATGAAAACAATTATATACTAAAAGCTTTACCTGTCATACAAGAAGTGGCTATCGTGGCTCGGTCGTGTAGTGGATAACGCTCTGGCGTTTGATGCTATCGCTCCTGAGTCCAAATCCCGGTGGGAACAACATCACTCCGCACTGGGAGGCAGGTACATCCAGTTGATGAGTCCGAAATAGAACGAAATGGACATCCTAGATTCCACTGCTAGCCACTACCCATCATTAATATACAATTAGAATGCAGGCAATATCGAAGCATCCGCATAGGATCCCATAAGCCAATAGAGACCGATCAATTTGGTCCACTCCATGACGAGATAATAAAAGCAAAAACATTAAAAACTTTACCCATAACATAAGAAGTGGCGATCATAGCACCGTGGTCTAATGGATACCGCCCTTATGTTTGAAGCGATTGGCCATGTGTTTGAGTCCTACTGGATACAATGTTGTTCAATGGAACACAGATACATTCAGCTAAAGAGTCCTAAATAGGATGAAACTTGGGTCCTGGATTCCGCTGCTATTGACCATCCATCATTAATACTATCTAAAATTATTTGGTCAAATCTCAACCAGGATTCATATGAATTAGTTTGCAAAACCGTTTACGCCATGTGATTAACAGGGTTTGATTTACATTGATGAATAAAAAATGATAATCATTGGGTTGCGAATGATGCACATAATTGACCACTTGTCCCTTGGGTTCCTAGTGGAACATACAGCTTCAGTAGCACGTCTGCAGTGCACTCTGTTCTCTGTAGTCTTTTTAACCTGGCTCCACCACTGCCCACAACCTTTCATTTCTTCTCACATCATTTCCTCTATGTCACCCTCAGCTGGGACGCCCAGCTCGTCATCTCCAATTTGGCTTCCACTTCACGGCCTGGCCTGAAGCTTGATATCCCCAAATCGTCTTCTCAGTCTATCTTCAATCTAATCCAATCCATCTTCACTTTCTTCTCCTGTATATTTGTTGGACGATGGGTTCTTGGTTGGTTGGTTCGTTGCCAACCAACCAGAGTTCCTCCTTGATTATTCTTATTATTCTCGCCATCCCATGTCCATCTTCAGTATCGACTGAGCGAGCATAGGCGGCAGCTATTGATGTGATGCATATCTGCAGTTTGTTGGAAATGCTTTTCGTGAAGCACCAAGTCTCTTAACGATCACACGGAAGCACTGACTGACTTGACTGAATTAGTGTTGAAAACCCGCTTATATATCTTGTTCTGACCTCGCCTGTTTAACTAGTTCACTAATTACTAGCCAGTACTAAGCCCAGATAAAGAGGGAAGGTTGGGCATTGGGCTTTCAACCCTACCCCAGAAAATCAATCCACGACAGCCCACAAGCTCTCATTTCGTCCTCGCACGATCTCGTCCATGTCACCCTCTGACGTCCAACTCGTCGCCTCCCATGGGGATTCCACTCGAGTGTCCTGCCTGACGCGTGATGTTCCCAGTAGGCTTTCTCAGTGTATGCCCAATCCATCTCCACTTCCTTCTGCATATTTGTTGGGTGATAGGTTCTTGGTTGGTTCGTTCCCAGAGCTCCTTGTTGCTTATTCTCATTATTCTGGCCATCTGAGCTTTAGAAGCGAGCGTAAGCGGTTGTTGATGAATGTCTGTAGTTTGTTGGAAATCCCTTTCGTAACGCGCCAAGTCTCTGAACCATACAGAAGCACTGACTTGACGTTAGTGTTGAAAATCCGTATCTTGTTCCACATGCTGAGTGCAGCAGATCTCCACACTGATTTCAGGCTAATGAATGCCTGTCTTGCTTTTCCGATTCTGACTTTGACGTCCTCGTCCGTGCCACCTGTAGTTGAAACAGTGCTTCCTAGATAAGTGAAGGAGGTTACTTCCTTCAAGTTTCTCCCGTTTATCGTGATTGGAGTTTGTTGTTGTTGTTGATGGTGGTGGTGCGGTATCTTCATCACTTCTGTCTTCTCAACATTCACTTGAAGTCCCGTCTTCGCTGCCTCTTCTATCAACTTGTTAGTTTTTGCCTGCAGATCTTCAAGTTTATGTGACATCAGGCACAAGTCATCGTTGGCGAAATCCAAGTCTTCTAGGTTCTTTTCCGCTGTCCAGCCAGCGTATCCCCCTCTTCTCGCTCCACAGTGTTTGCTGCATGATCCAGTCCACCACAATCAGGAATATCATGGGGGATAGTAGGCAACCTTGTTTAAGGGAAAAATAATAATAATGTGATATATCTTGTTCTAAAGAAGAATAGATCACATTTTCATCTTATTAAAAAAATATCAATATTTTTCTAGAGATGTTTTACAGAAAAATTGTTATCTGTCAATGGTAGTGTATCGTATATACGTTTATCATTATTATGGATACTTTCTTTACAACATATAAAACTATCTGATACATGATTACTATTGGCCAAAACTCAAGGTTATTCGAATATATTTGCATCCGCCCACGATTATATACAAACCAATCAGATGATTCGAAAGAAGTCATATGTACTTTAAAAGTATCTAATTATTTTTTTTTTCAGAATCTTATTAACAGATTGAAAAATTTTCACATTCATAATATTGATGCGGTTGATTAATTTCAAAATGGAAAAAATATCAAAAACAAGAATAATTTAAGCGAACAATTATTTCCAGTAGCTTCTTCTTCAAGCTCTACAATTATTGATCGATGAGAATAAGTGGAATACAATAACCAAAATAAAGCATAATATCCAAGGCTCCCAGATTTTCAATGGTTCCCTAACTGATGTCAGTCCATAATGAATACTACGTCTAAATTAAAAATTCCCCATTCATCTCAAAAAGACAGTACAATTATAATCAGTCTAGTTTGTTAGTTAGTTGTGCTATGGAATCAGATGAGACGCCGTGACCTGTGAGATCAACCAGTCATAAGTGAAGTTGATGCCAGTTGAAGACTTTGGGTGATAGTCGCACTATATCGTGAGTTGACCGAAATAGCGGATTGTGAACCACTGAAAAGCGACCCAGTGACTGGATGGTTAACGCGTTCACCGTGAAACCCGAAGGTCCTGAGTTTGATGCCTAACCGGGTTTTGGGTGCGTACTGCTGAAGACTCCCATAGTCATCATCAGTATCAGCATAGGACCAGGCATTACTGCGTAACACAATCCGAGTTGCCACACATATCACTACATCAAGTAGAAAGGTAGTGAGGTGAAAGATGAAGATGAGGGAATACTGTCAAAAGAAATATAAAGTACGAGAAGAAAGAAAAGAAGAATGACAAAATAGTGGGATTCGGTATAGTGTTGTTAAGATGAGGATAATGTGTGTGAGTGTGTGTGTGTATACATCTACGCCACTGACATCGGTTCTGAGCCATATCACCTAGGGTCTTCAACCACTGGTTCCTCTTGTCCCCGGACCCCAACTACCTAGTCTGCATCGTCTTACATGGCTTAAACCAATAGTCAGAGACTTCATACATTTGTGCCATGTTTTAGTCTGGCCACCTCGGACCTTTTTCCAGCTAGGGCCTACTTCGGCCAGCATTGTGTGACAAGGCAATCGGTAACTAGGCATACGTAGTACGTGTCCTAACCATCTCAGTCGATGAAGGTTCATAACCTCTTCAACTGACTTACCTCTTCTCCCTAAAACTCTACATCTGACTTCTGCATTACTCAAGTGGTGACATTACAGAATGTGGCCTATACTACGAAGGCAATGGTGGTCAAACACTTGAAGCCTTCTCATATCTTCCGCTTTCAATGGCCATAGTAGGACGAAACAGCTGCTGTCCAGTGCTCCAAGATTTCCAATGGTTCCCTAACTGATGTCAATCCATGATGAATACTACTTTTAATTTAAAAACCCCCATTCATCTGAAAAATATATTACTGTATAGTGCTCATTAGTGACTTGTTTCCAGATGGATATCAAGAAACTGTAATGAGATCTGGTATTGTTATCATGAATAAATGTGACTATACAGATAAGATGAACCTTCTTCTCAATGACTGAACAAAATTTAAGAAATTAAGGAACTGTAAAGATACCACAGAGCGCTTAGCGCATCGAACGAGATCCGAATTTTTAACATCAATTTAGTCAACTCAGTGATGCTATATGGTTCAGAAACTTGGCGCGTTACGAAAAGCATTTCCAACAAACTACAGATATTCATCAACGATTGCCACCTACTCTGGCTCGACACTGAAGATCAGATGGCCATAACAGTAAGAATCAGCAACAGGGAACTCTTGGAACGAACCAATATAGCAAGAACCTATCACACAACAAATATGCAGTGGAAGAAAGTGGAGATCGATTGGGCATACACTGAGAAGGCCAACTACGGACATCACGTGCCAGGCCAGGCCCTTGAAAGGAATCCGAAGGAGAAACGATGAGTTGGACGTCTGAATCGAGGCTGACATGGAGGAGATGATGTGAGGAAGAAATGAAAGCTTGTGGGCAGTCATGGAGCCAGGTTGAGAAAGACTGGAGAGAAGAGATTGAAGTGGAGGCGTTCTACTGAAGCTGTGTATTCCACTAGGAACCCAAGGGAATAATGATAAAGATACTACAGAAATAACAGAATATCAACTAACTGAAACTCTGAGTACAATGATTGAACAGAATCTGATTTGTAAGACCAAATTTAATACAATGAAACCCTCAGGCACATATATATGTAGACTGTATGGCTTACCAAAAATTCATAAGCCTAAAATTTCACTACGTCCTATTCTAGATATGATGGACTCTCCTTATCACTGAATAACAAAATGGTTAGTAGTAGCAATGGAGCCTCTAAATCATGAATTAATGAGATTCAGTGTAAAAGATGTATTCAGCTGAAGGTTAAAGGCAACAGGATGATTTATTCAATATAACATCATTATCGACCAATATTCCGCTTATAAAAACAGTCAACTACATTTTTTCCAATGAATTAAGAGAATGACAAATAGACGTAGGAATTTCACCTGAAAAAGTTAAGGGATTGGTGCTAAAATGCACCATAAATACTCACTTTATGTTTGATAGAAGGAATTCTATAGAAAAGTAGTTGGGGTTCAAGTGGGCTCTCCTCTGGGTCCTATGCTAGCGGATATCTTTTTGGCCAAATTTGAAAATGGTGAACTTAGGGATACACTTAATAAACTAGACTATTATTACCGGTATATGGATAATATATTCATCATTTGTAATAGTGGCTGCAATCAAGAAGTTCTTTTGAATACCTTCAATAATGTTCATCCAGTTATAAAGTTCACCTGAGAGGAAGAACAAGGGAATAGTATGCATTTCCTAGATGTCCTTCTCACCATGAAAACAGATGAATATATGAAGAGGGATATTTTTCGAAATAACACACAGAATGGTCAATATATTCACTTTCACATCTTCACACCGATTCAAATGACCTGAGTTACAGAATCAGAAACGGATAAGTTGAATATAACATTGCAGTAGAATGGTTGTCCACTAAACATCATAAGTAGAAACAAGTTGAAACCTAGAGAGAAGATAATGTTGCTAAGAAGTCTATATATCTTACACTAAGTTTCAAAGATGATATTGCCTTGGGATATCTTAACATATCGACTAAGTATATCAGTCGAAAAGGTATTCAATACATCGAAACTTTTTGTCAGCTTGTCAACCAAACCATTACTGACACAGCGAATCAAGTAGTAAGTAACCTATGATAGCCACTTCAATATGTTTTTACCAGTTCAACTGCTACTATGAAGTTATGTACATAGGTACCACTCAAAGGTCACTATCCACGGGCGTGCGTGAACATGTACCATCTTGATCAGGGAAAGGAATGACTAAGAGTATCAACAGTACAATCCTCTCACATCTAGTAGATATCGGACATTAGATTAAGATAAATCACGCCTTTTCTGTAATATATCGTGTCTCTTGTAATCTCTCTAAATGGTGTACTAATACGCATCTTATCCAAAGCCGAAGTCATAGGTATCAACGCAAGAAATATGTACATCCACTTTGTTTACCTTGGTCTACATGTTCTTTATGAACTTTCCCACCACAAATTACACGTTTTAACCTCCCACCCCTTTCTTCTATATTCTCATTACACTGATAAACATTCAATTTCTTATGCTATTGGTTTTGTGGCCTTCCTTATTCATATTACTACTGGTAGTCATTTTTAGCTGTGATGTAACACTTCATATTTGTCATTATCTACTTCGTTATAGTATACACCACATGATTTCCCCCCTCCCCACTTGAATATAATTCATCAATACCATATTATTATCTAACTATCGGTAAATATGTGAGATTGCCATGGCTTGGCGAAATTGTGTGGTTGTTACTTGTCCATTGGGTTCCTAGTGGAATATAGGGCTTCAGTAGCACACCTCCATTCCACTCTCTTCTCTGCAATTTTTTCAACCTGACTCCACAACTGCCCACAACCTCTCAGTTCTTCCTCACATCATCTCCTCTGTGTCACCTCAGTCTCGCAAGCCCAACTCGTCGTTTCCCATCTGGGTTCCACACGACGGCCTGGCCTGTCACATGATGTCCCCAGTTGGATTTCTCTGTGTATACTCAATCCAATCCATCTCCACTTTCTTTCCACCGCATATTTGTTCAGCGATAGCTTCTTGCTTTGTTGGTTGGTTGCCCGACCAGCCAGAGTTCCGTGTTGCTTATTCTTATCATTCTGGCCATCTGAGTTTCAGTATCGAGCCAGAGTATTCGGCAGTTATTGATGAATGTCTGTAGGTTGTTGGAAATACTTTTCGAAACGCACCAAATCTCTAAACCATATAGGATCACTGAGTTGTCTGAATTGGTGTTGGAAATCTGGATGTTGTTGGAGGTTTATGCTGAATGCTGGTTTCAGATTAGTACAGGAAGGCCAGTCTTGCTGTCTTTCCGATTCTGGCTGACTTTGACGTCCTCGTCTGTGAGGCGTGTAGTTGAAACAGTGCTGTTTGCCTGCTTTCTTGCCTGCCTGCCTGCCTAGATATGTGAGTGAGGCTGCTTTCTTAGAGCTTATCCCATTGATGGTGATTGCAGTTTGTTATTCTTCTTGTTGTTGCTGATGGTGGTGGTTGTGTTGATGTTGCTTGGATATCTTCATCACCTCTGTCTTCTCTACATTCACTTGAGGTCCGTCTTCGATGCCTTGCCTCACCTCACCTCTTCTGTCAACTTGTTAGTTTTCGCCTGTATATCTTGAAGTTTGTGTGACATGAGACACAAGTCATCGTTGGTGAAATCCAAGTCTTCTAGGTTCTTTTCCCCGGTTCAGCGTATCCTCCTCTTCTAACTCCTCAATGTTTGTTGCATGATCCAGTCCACTACAATCAGGAATATTATGGGTGATAATAGGCAGCCTTATTTTACTCCTGTCTTCACTTCAAAAGCATCACTGAGCCTTCCATTATGGATCACCGGCATGTAGCGTCTTCACATAGTTGTTGAATGAGGTTAATAAAGGTTTGTGGTATCAAAACCGTAGTGTTGAAGCTGCTGCCTGCCAAATTACTTTTTGCTCGACGCTGTCGAAGGCCTTTTCCAAGTCGATGAAGTTGAGGTAGAGGTTTGACTGACATTCTATACTCTGTTCTATGATGATGCGAAGCGTAGCGTTACAATTTGGTCCACATGTGATTTGTATTTCCTGAATCCAGCCAGCCTGTCTCGGTCGAAGTTTTGAATCCAGTGCATCCTTTAGTCTCCCCAGAATGATGCAGCTTGATGTTTTGCTTTCTGTGGGTGGACAGGAGAGTGATTCCTCGCCAGTTCTTGCAAACACTGAAGACTCCCTTCTTCGGGAGTTTGACAAGGTAGCCGTTCTTCCAATCTGCAGGTACCTTCCCTTGCTTCCACACCTTCTGCAATAGTGGTGTGAGCATGTCCGCTGTTGTCTCTGTGTCTGTTTTCAGTGCTTCTGGTGGGATTCCATCTGGACCTGCTGCTTTCCCACATTTCAGTAGCTTTATGGCGTTCAGGACTTCCACTTTCGTTGGAGGATTTATGTTCACTGGTAGTTCTGTGGCTGGGCTGCAGGTGGTATTTCTGGACGAAGTGTGGGTGGTGGTCGATTCAAGAGCTTTTCGAAGTGGTCAGCTCATCGTTTCCTTTGTTTCTCTTCTTTTGTAATTAAATTTCCTTCATCATCCTTTATTGGTTTCATCTGCGTTGATCTCTTCCCTCCCGGATAGTAACCTGGTTATTTGATACGATGTTGTCAGGTCTCTATCTCTTATACCTGCAGCCTGTTCTGCTTCACTTTTCAGTGTGTCGTAGAAGTGTCTTTTGTCTTTGTGTGCACTCTCCTTCACTTCTTTATCCAGTGTAATGTTTTATAGGTTGTGTTGAGTTCTTGTTTACGTTTTTCATCTCTGCACCCCACTCCACTATTCATCCTCTGCTTCACCATCCTCCTCTCCCTGCTCTATCAGCTTCCATGTGTCTGTCGAGATCCATTCCTTATCTTCGTTCTTCTTCATTCCTGATACGGTTATACAAATTTCTTTCCACATAGCGTTCAAAGAGTTCCAGTGTTCTTCCACACAGGTTTCTTCAGTGATGTTGCTTGATATTTCCCATTTTATCTTGATGGCTGCCGTGAAGATGTCCCTTGTAGTTTCGTCCTTCAGTTGCTGGGTGTTTAACGACTTGTATTGTTACTGGGTAATAACTGAAGGTGAAATGAAAGTTTAAACCTCCATCACCGGGTTTTCTGCCCGATGCTCTACCAACTGACCTACCAGGTTTGTTCACCTGCTGACCAAATTTTTATTTCACTTTCAATCATCACTTAGGATATGTACTAGTCTACCTAACCACAGCTGCTATCTCAAATAGTCAAAAATAGTCATCAATATGATGCTCCCCCCCTCCCCCCTCATTCTTATTCAGTTAGGTTCGGATTAGGATGAGTAGATCTGTTTAGGCACAACCAGTGTAAGTGCTATCAAGCGATAGAAACGCGTCATGAATTCATATGGTAGTTGAACAAAACTCTTAGCGATTGAGCGGAAATAAAATTCTGGTCAGCAGTTGGACCTCACAGCAAAGATGGTTGAGTGCTTATACATGCAAATACGTAAACTCCCTGGGATGAAATTCACTTTCAGATTCCCGCTTAATGCTGAAGCGGTGGGAGAAGTATGATGGTGAGTTACATTCATGGAACTAAAAAAGACGTCACATAAATCGTGAGTCGAGGTACTAGTGGAATAACAATCCCAGTTCAAGCATCGCATTATATACTAGATTTCATCCAATTCAAAATTCTTATAACATCTAGTTAAAGTTGTTTTTTATTTGAGACCTGACAGGCAAACAAACAGACAGTCAGATGTCACCAACCACTCAACGCTTGCATGCGATATCTACCGTGATTTTATGTGAGTTCATAGAAATACGCGAACAACGAGAGCTGACTTTGCGGAGTCTGACTTGGAGATGGTCATGTACCGAGACTTAGCATGATAACCTACCGGTTCAAAGTATTAAGAGGCAACCAGGGTCATTCAGTGTCCAGTGCATACTCACTAGCAGGCTGTTAGCTCTTATCCTGGCCTCATATGTGGAGTACACTGATTTACTCACAACCTTGTAAAGAAGTAAACAGGAAGTAAGTGGAATAAATAGCGATTGGGAAAGCAGGCCGAGGTTGAGAAGACAGGAGGTACCAAAGTGAATATCCGACGTGTCATGGACTCATGGAAATCGCTTCTTCATACAGCAAAGCTTATACAAGTTATCGAATGCTGAAAAAGTAAATGGATACAAATCCCGTCACCTTGTTCATACATGATAAAAATATGAGAATAATTATCATCCCAATCAGTTATCATTCGTTGAGTAAAAGGTGAAGACGTAAATGAAAGTGTACAAGTGAATGGGAGTGAAAAATACTAAGGATGACAAGTTCAGCTTGTTTGTTTGTATACACCTCAGTCATGACTAGTATGTGTGAAATGTTATTCCTGACATACTGTGCAATTCTGTTGAACGGTTACATCTTCCTTTCGCCTGATTGTGTTCGGATCCAACATGATGTGAAATGACTCAGTGATTGCTCGTTCCGTGTAGTTTGAAAAACCTTTTCGAATAATTTTAACACTCTCAATGTTTTCAGTTTAGTGAGTATGATACATGGCACGGACATCAGGAACTGATTTGATTTGTAAATTCTCTACTTCTACAGAATTATTTGGCAACCACTCTGTGAAGATTTCATGTTCTTATGCAGGAATGAGCATGCTGTGGGATATTTTCCCTACACAGCAAGCACCACGATCGACACAGCCTGATCTGTAGACACAGTTGTGTGTGGAGGCGAGAGGGATAGACAGATAGACATTGAAATGTAACACATCTGTTATTGTTCCTACTTCCGTTTGTGTCGTTTAGATTCCCAATGTGCTTTGTAACCCTCCTGAATACCTTCTGAGCAAGCAGAAGCTTAGCACAAACTGGATATGTTGACTTAAAATCAAGATATACATCTGAATGTGTCGGTCTAACTAGACAGTCTAGAAATAGCTGTTCATCGCTTTCATGCTCACCTTCACATATGGGTATGATGTGTGTGGGGAACAGGTATCGATTAATTTAGAAAAAGTTCATAGGGTCGATCTTTTCGAAATTACAAGTGTATCATCTATGTATGTCAGCCAAATGCGTCATTTGATCGCGCTGGTGAAGATTGTGGATTGAATGTGAGATATGAAGAGGTGTGCAATCACAGACGACACCAGAAACCCCTTACTACACCATTTATTTATAAACTTGAAAGGTGTCGAATTCGAATAAAATTTGAGCGCTTTCATAAAGAGGCCGAGGTTCGAAGGAGATCTGCTTCACAACGTGTGATCACTTTGTCGCAATTTACCTCCAGAATGTAAGCATCTTCCAATGGAAATGCTGGTATGCCATGCTAGTATGCAATAAACTATCATCGTTTCCTTATCTGAAATTGTTAGTTCCACTATTTTCAAGTTGACTTCATGTAATCTCTGATTGAGGTCATAAGAGAATGTCAGAATGGTTTGAATAACGATGCGAAATATTTCGGCAGTGTAGATGTTGGGGAATTTGTGAAGTTGACTTTCGATGATACAGAGACACC
Source organism: Heterobilharzia americana (assembly GCA_944470555.2). Lineage (NCBI taxonomy): Eukaryota > Metazoa > Platyhelminthes > Trematoda > Strigeidida > Schistosomatidae > Heterobilharzia > Heterobilharzia americana. The sequence goes on from OX104130.1 coordinate 15,793,062, forward strand.
AGATTTATGAGTACTTTCAGTATTCACGAGAAAGGTGATGATGTGCATTAGTTTGGGTTTAGCGAAGACCATAATGTGTCTTCGAACCTCACCTCATTAACTAGTTCACTAGCTAGGCATTTCCAATAAACTACTACAGACTTTCATCAACAGCTGCCACCTACGCTGGCTTGTTGCTGAAGATCAGGTCAGATGGCCAGCATAACAAGAAAAGAAACAAGGATTTCTGGCTGACTGGCAAGGAAGCAGGAAACCATCGCCCAACAAATATGCAGCAGAAGAAAGTGGAGATGGATTGGATTGGGCACACACTGAGAACTTCATTCGGAGACATCAGGCGTCAGGCCAGACACTCGAGTGGAACCAAGATGGGAAACGATGAGTCAGTCGTCTGAGCCTAAGGTGACATCGAGGAGATAGTGTGAGGAAGAAATGAGAACTAGTGGACAGTTGTGGGGCCAGGTTGAAAAGACCGCAGACAACAGAGTGCACTGTAGACGTGCTACTGAAGCCGTATGTTCCACTAGGAACTTAAGAGACAAATGAAATGAATAAATAATAATGAGTCTTCGAATAATTCTTTGATTTCGTTGAAAAGCTGGTCTGTTTCCGTTTCCATCTGACTCCACATCGCTTGATACTCTGAAAACATGTTATGCCTTCATTGGAGAAAAATTGAACAGTCGACTGAGTAGTGTATTTATCGCATAATATTCTTCATGAAAACAAATTGAAGTCACATCAAGGAAAACACATACAAAAGATAAATCAAAATGAGAAATATTTTGAGGTTAACAAGGATTTAACTCTTGAACTAGTATTCAACAGAAACTGACGTCAGTTGAAGAACCATTACCCCCAGTCGGCATCGAACTCAGGACGTTCAGGTTTCACAGTGAATACCTTAACAATGTGGATATAAAACGCATCCCAAGTGACGAAAGACACACTGTGTTATAAAATGATAGAATTAGAAAATTGCGGAACGTTGAAATCCTACCCAGTGGCTGGATGGTTAAGGCTTTCACAATTTTGTCATATGCTCTCAGTTTCTCCTGTTTCTCCAACTGATCTCCGTTCATCATGAGTACCAACCTGTAATTATAAAACTGCAAATCAAGGTGAAAAGACAGTGGTTAAATCAAATTCATCCACAATAGAACAACTTGGTTGAGTCATTATGTACTTGAATCATTCAAACATCATCTCTGTAGATGGTCAGAGAAGAAACACAGAATGATGAAAACTCCACAATGAATCATTGAAACAGAGAAGAAGGTGACAGCAGAGATAGTTATCTCTTCAACCAATTAACTTCACAATTGTAGATTTGTAAACAAATGAGTAAAACAACTGGAATGTTTCAGATAAGTTCCCAGTGTTAAAGGTCAAACATAATCAACAGATATGAAAAGGGAATGAAATTATATCTCCCAACAAAGTCAAAGCTTCGAGTATACACATAAGTGTCTAATTTTCACTCATTTCTAACGGAGTCTTATCAAAATTTGTATGTATAGAAGTTTGAATGAAGACTGCAGAAAAATCACATGTTCAGAGTCTGAGAGGTGTTCAAGTGAATCGCTGATATTTCATAATATTGTGCAAATATCACAAAAGATACAACCTGCATAAGTAATTGCATGTTTAAGTGATAAATGGAAATAAATCAGATCACGTTGTCTATAGATTTGAAGAAAAACAACAAGTAAGGATAAAATGATATTGTTCTCAGTTCTGATCATGTGACGGAGATAACGTATTTTTATCCCATGCTGTTATTCTCCTATACATACATGAACAACGTGATCTGATTTGCTTCCACTCACCATTTGTGCATATGATAACTTGTGAAGGTTGTATTGTTTGAAGAAGTGGCTTCTACTACAAGGTGGTGAAATATCAGTAGTTCACTTTTCTATAGATATGTCCCCCTTAAATATCTAAGTTCGGGGAAAAGATCCTAGAAGACTTGGATTTCGCCAACGATGACTTGTGTCTCATGTCACACAAACCCGAAGATCTACAGGCGAAAACTAACAAGTTGACAGAAGAGGTGAGGTGAGGCAAGGCATCGAAGATGGGACTTCAAGTGAATGTGGAGAAGACAGAGGTGATGAAGATATCCAAGCAACATCAACACAACCACCACCATCAGCAACAACAAGAAGAATAACAAACTGCAATCACCATCAATGGGATAAGCTCTAAGGAAGCAGCCTCACTCACATATCTAGGCAGGCAGGCAGGCAAGAAAGCAGGCAAACAGCACTGTTTCAACTACACGCCTCACAGACGAGGACGTCAAAGTCAGCCAGCATCGGAAAGACAGCAAGACTGGCCTTCCTGTATTAATCTGAAACCAGCATTCAGCATAAACCTCCAACAACATCCAGATTTCCAACACCAATTCAGACAACTCAGTGATCCTATATGGTTTAGAGATTTGGTGCGTTTCGAAAAGTATTTCCAACAAACTACAGACATTCATCAATAACTGCCGCCTACCCTGGCTCGATACTGAAACTCAGATGACCAGAATAATGGGAATAAGCAACAAGGAACTCTCGCTGGCCTGTCAACCAACCAACAAAGCAAGAAGCTATCGCTGAACAAATATGTGGTGGAAAGGAAGTGGAGATGGGTTGGATTCAGTATACACAGAGAAGGGTAACTGAAGACATCACGCGACAGGCCAGGCCATCGTGTGGAACCCAGATGGGAAACGACGAGTTGGGCTTCCGAGGAGGGGGTGACATTGAGGAGATGATGTGAGGAAGAACTGAGAGGTTGTGGGCAGTTGTGGAGTCAGGTTGAAAAGAATGCAGAGGACAGAGTGCAGTTGAGGTGTGCTACTGAAGCCGTATTTTCCACTAGGAAGGAAACCAGAGGGAAAACAACAACAATAATAATAATAATAAATACTGAAGGACAAGGTAAGTGGATAAACAAATTCTAGACAAATGCAGTAAGTATATGAAATGAGGAGGAAAAAATCTCAATGATAAAGATGTTTATTCAGTATTTCCTCGCCAAGAGAGAGAGAGATAAAGGATGCACACTATTATTCTGAATATAAAGACTATGATTATTCGCTCAAATTCCCACAGCTTCTGTTATGTGCCGTAACATTCGAGTTTGAATACCCTTCGAAAGATGAGGTGGTATGTAGTGAATAATATTGTGAAAGGATTGTTCCCATCTACCAGGTGATAGCTATCAACAAGGTGAGATAAAATCTAACTTCTGATGGATGTTATCTCTCGCCTTCCCAAGAATCATGGAAGATGCTCAGCAACACGTTTGTTATGTTGTCTAGTAGTACGCCGCACACAGCTTTCTCCACAGAACCAGCTAAACATGTAAATATACATAAACATGTCAAAACTAGACACCTTATCTTTTGTCTGAGCAACAATATTTGATCGACTGGGAAATGATAGACAGAGTGGTGCAGCTTTCCGACTGCATCTCTATCAAATTATAATTTCATGAAAAATGGTTTCTTTTGTACGGCATTAATTGCAGATTTCTTTCCCCTGGCTTTATCCATTCATCCTTTCAATCAAACTGTTTGGGTAGGCCATTTCAATACATGAATTACGAATATGTTTCTTACTCCTTCTGTGTGTTCCATCATCCATATTTATCATTGTACTGTAACGCTAAGGTAGTTCCCTGTTCGGCATCACTACCTTCATGTGAACTGAAGTTTTGCTAAGAGTATATATAAACTAAACAAACATCGGGATAGAAACTAAACTGGTTGAATCAGCATAACAACTGACTACACTTGATCACTTTCTTGATATTGATAAATGTATGCATGCTACAGACATGAAGAATGAGAAGAGAATTCTTTCAGTCCTTCGTATACCATCGTCTTCTATCTCCTCCAACCTATCAAATTTATAACAAGGCACATATAAGCGAGAAATATTGTTTTCAATTCGATCCTCTTCCGGATTTACTCATATACAAATAGCTTAATATATATATAGAAATCAAGCCAATCATGTAGATTTGTCAATTGATGTGATTAATGTTTAGAGAATGACGATGGTAATACTACTACTACTACTACTACTACTACTACTACTACTACTACTACTACTACTACTACTACTACTACTATATATATAATATATACTACTACTACTACTACTACTCACACTACTACTACTACTACTACTACTACTACTACTACTACTACTACTTCACCCGTTTCATATACTTACTGCATTTTGTCTAGGCTTTGTTTCTCGACTTACTTCGTCCTCCAGTAATAAGAACATTAAACATATGCAAGATGAAATTACAAGAATATATATATAAGCAAGCAGTATTGTTTTCAATTTCCTCTCATCAGGATTTACGCTAATATACATAAATATTCTCATAGATAAAACATCCAACCAAT
>OX104130.1:16480780-16516450 GCA_944470555.2 Heterobilharzia americana
GTTTAGGATATCAGTAACCATTATCATATGAATCGTGCTTTTGAGTTACAGCCTGTATTCTTATGGAATCAGGTAATATCTTGTAGACTAAATTGAACTAACTGGGTGATTGCTTAGACAATCATCAATGAAGATGAAATTCTATCCACAAAGTTGGCAGTATCTTTTCTTATCTCATGTCGAAAAATTGGATCCAAGTGATCTTTTTTAACATTCTTGTCAGTACGGTATATCTTCAATGGGATTGAAGCTTTGTTCAACAGTCGACTATGAAATGGACAAGTACTTAAGAGACTTAGATAGTCTGTTCAAGTTATTAGGGTAAAGAAATGACCAATTACTAGAATAAAATCATAAACTAATGGTTAACTGTTACTCTGATTTTCGAAAGCAAAGTAGAAGTTTGTACACAAGTCCATCTCTTCAAGTTGTCACATTCAACAGTAGTATACAAAGAACAAGTAGATACACAAAGAGATAATGGTATACTCAACACATTTACAAGCCATGTCAGCTGATGAAGATTGAAAACCCTATCGATTCAGTATCCTTTCTTATCTAGTACCCTTCGCTGAATCAGTTGACGAGGTTATGAACCTTCATCGATTGAGATGGTTGGGACACGTACTACGTATGCCTAGTCACTGATTACCTCGTCACATAATGTTGACCGAAGTAGGCGTAGGCTGGAAAAATGCCCTAGGTAGCCAGACTAAAACATGGCACCAATGTATGAAGTCTCTGGCTGTTGGTTTGAGCCATATGGGCCGATGCAGACTAGGTGGTTGGGGTCGGCGGGACAAGAGGAACCAGTGGTTGGAGACTGACTCTAGGTGATATGGCTCAGAGTTGATGTCAGTGGCGCAGATGTATCCTCACACATACACTATCCTCATCTTAACGATGCTATACCGAATCTCATCATCTTGTCATTCTTCCTTTCTTTCTTCTTGTACTTTATATTTCTTTAGACTGGATTCTGTTGTCTTCATCTTGCACCTCACTGCCTTTACTTGATGTAGTGATATGAGGTGTGGCGAGTGGGACCGTTACTCAGTACTGCCTGGTCCTATGTTGATTGATTGATTGGCCCTTCGCTGAACCTTGATATCACTCATACAATAATTCTACCATACTTGAACAAAGCTATAAAATCACCTTTTGTCAAACACCTGTAGTCTATTCATATCTTCCATTTCTAACGGTCATAAATACTATGACATAATATAACCACTGAAGTGCTTTCAGCATTATCTTACTGGACAATGAACATTGAACATGAAATCTTGGCATTGGACTTCAAGAAGAAAAGAACAACATCATCTTTACACTATATGCTATAACCAAGATGGTGATTGAAGTCATAGGATGATGAATATAATTCTCTCCTTTAATTATATTGAAAAATTTAAATGGGTAACTTTAAAGAGTCACGCTAACCCTAACTGTTAGGATAATCAATTACTTTTCTTAACTGTACAACTAACCAAAAAAAATCACCCTTCTAACTGGAATATCAAAACCTGATTGGTTAATTCTGTAATTGCTGGGGTGAGCTTTGTAGTCATACAATTTAAAGGTTTCAACTATATATGTTGGTGTAATATCCTTGAAAAAAGGAATATTTTTAATTTGTTTACTATGTGAGTAGATGTAGGTTATCAATCTAGGCAGTTGGCATTTTCAGTGTCTTTGAAATAGTGGACAATATTTGTAGCTCAAGTGGATGGTCTTGGTTGTATTGTATTCTTTGGGCTGAGTTGTTTAATTACGGAGACGCTTTAGTTGTCTTTCAAGACAGCGACACCGTCAGCACTAACTTCAGTATGAATTGTGACCTGTCAATATCTCTCCGTGAGCGAGTGAGTGATTAAGTAGCTTGCCCTGACCAACTGGTTTGTGATTGGTTGTTTCCTTTGATTATTGTGTCATTGACTGACTGCATCGATTTTGGTGTTGGCTGTTCCTCTGTCTCACCTGCGACCTTCCTCACGTTTATCACTTTTATCTCATAAGTTGATAGATTGGATCTATGTCTATACATCTATTGATTGCTGATTGACTGTCTGACTGACTGACTGACTGACTGACTGACTGACTGACTGACTGACTGACTGACTGACTGACTGACTGACTGACTGACTGACTGACTGACTGACTGACTGACTGACTGACTGACTGACTGACTGACTGACTGACTGACCTGAATACCATGCTTCAAGGAATTGACTGATATTCTGTTGTTGGTTTGTGATGTGGGCGGTACAGCGATTCCACCAAGTGGTGTGTCAGTAATCTTTTCTTGATGTCTGATATATTTTTTATGTCTGGTAAGATGATGGGTTTATTGATTTCTGTCGATGATGTGGAGTTGTAGTTGATGATGGATAGGATAGGATAGGGATGTTCTGATGAAGTTTCGTGAGTGGGCGTTCTTCTTTAGGGTGGACATGAAGTGATTTCCTTGATTTCTGCATGAGTTTGTTGTACTGCAGTGTGTTCTTGCTCTTTTGAATAGAGTTTGCATGCAAGTAATTTTGTGCGTTGTTTGGTTGTTGGACATCAGTATACACATCCATCGGAGCCCAATTGACGGAAGAAAGTATGTCGTTCCTGCTGACTGAAGACACAAGCTTTTGAGAACAGAGTCTGATGGTACTCATTGACCTACGCTTGACAACATAGTTCCAATTTAATGGCAAGATATACAAAGTGATGAAAGGAACTTCAAGGGGGTAACCGGTAACCGGATTAATCTCAGAAGCAGTAATGCAGGGACTGGAAGCAATCTTTCTACCTGTGATTAAACCAATATATCTAAGCTAGTGTGAATGGCTTCCAGTCACATCTCTAAAGGTACAATTTAGGTCAGTAGTTACAGATGTTTTGGTTTCGTACACTTTAAAAAAAACTTACTTTCCTAATTATTTTACCAGTTTGGTTATTCTTTGACTGGTCTGCAGCTTATCATTGTTCAACGTGTATCCTAACCATTTTAATTGACCCAGATTCACAACTTCTTCATTAATTCAACTGCTATCTGCACTCTATCTATACTCTATAATCGATCTCAATATTGGTTATAGTATGGTTCCTCCACATTGAACCAGTTCAGTGGAGATATGTATAATCATAAAGGGTTTAACTTCCTTGTGTTTCCTACTTTTTTCAGCCATATCACAAGGTTGTATATGAGAATAAATATGACTGCAGTGTGTAGTTACGCTTTCCCTTGACAGATAGTTTTTTATAATTATTAAGGTTTAGTATTTATCAAGAAGACCGATGACTTCATCAATACATCCTAGAGAATCGAAGTTTTTTGGTTCGAAATCCCTCACTGACTGATTCTTCCATATTGTTATTTATTAGTTTACCCAGCCTTATGAAGGTTTTGTTTCGTAACGCATTGAAGATTAGGAAATGGTGATTATTAGATGACCTACCTCTAAGTTAGTTACATTCTAGAAAAAAATGAACTTGAATAAACCAAGAAGTAAAATAGTAGCAGAATTAGCATTCATGTATTTCATGGAGTAGTGTCCTCGTCAGTTGCTTAACAACGCCTATAGAATATAATGTTTATGATAAACAACAATATGTTATACAACATACTTTAATAAATCGATATGAATGTTTGAGTTTTAAACAAACAACCTATATGGAAAAAACAGGATCTAATTAGTTTATCAATATCAGTAGTACTCATCAGCTGGATACGCTACATACACTTGAGTATATACATACCGTTAATCAATGCAGAACATTGTTATATTATTATTATTTATCCCTTGGGTTCCTAATGGGACATTGGCCTTCAGTAGCACGCCTACATTCTACTCTCTTCTCTGCAAACTTTTGAACAGCCCACAAGCTCTTATTTCTTCTTCACACGATCTCCTCCATGTCAACCTCAGGTGGGACGCCCAACTCGTCGCTTTCCATCGGAGTCCCACTCAAGTACCTGGTCTGGTGCTTGATGTCCCCAGTCGGCCTTCTCAGTGTATGCTCAATCGAATCCATCTCCCTTTTCCTTCTGCATATTTGTTAAGCGATAGGTTCTTGCTTCGTTGGTTCGTTGCCAGCCAGAGTTCCTCGTTGCTTATTCTCATTCTTTCTGGCCACCTAAGCTTCAGTGATGAGCCAGTGTAGGCAGTTGTTGATGAATGTCTGTAGTTTGTTGGAGATGCTTTTCGTAGTCCGTCAAGTCTCTTAGCCATACAGAAGCACTAACTTGACTTTGGTGTTGAGAATCCGGATGTTGTTCCACATGCTGAGTGCAGTGCAGAAGATCTCCACACTGGTTTCAGGATAATAAACACCTGTCTTGCTGTGTTTTCGATCCTGACTGCTTTGACGTCCTCCTCCGTGCCGCCACCTGTAGTTGAAATAGTGCTGCCTAGATAGGTGGGAGAGGCTACTTCCATTGATGGTGATTGGAGCTTGTTTTGTTGGTGGTGTTGTTGGTTGGGTATCTTCATCAACTCCGTCTTCTCTTCTTCCACTTGAAGTCCCATCTTCGCTGCCTCACCTCTTCTGTCAACTTGTTGAATTTTGCCTGTAGATCTTCAAGTGTGTGTGACACTAAACACAAGTCATCGGCAAAATCCAAATATTCTAGGTTCTTTTCCCCGGTCCAGCGTATCGACCTCTCCTAGCTCCTCATGGTTTGTTGCGTGATCCAGTCCAGTCGACCACAATCAGGAATATCATGGGTGATAGTAAGCAGCCTTGTTTCACTCCTGTCTTCACTTCAAAAGCGTCAATGAGCTTCCCATTGTGAATTACTTAGCATGTGGCATCTTCATATAGTTGTTGAATTTGATAATGATTTGTGGTATTCCGTAGAATGCAAAAGAACATACATACAATAATGTATCATTCTGACTATCTGAGATGGTTGTGGTTCGGTAGATGAGTTTTGATGCTGGGTAATAATTGAAGGTGAAGTGGAAATTTGGAGCGTGACCGGATTCGAACCAGTGACCGATGATATTCCTGCCCTATGCTCTACCAACTGAGTTATGAAGTAGACATCAGTTGGTAGAATATCATTTCATCCAGTATATATAACATAGACTGAGACATAGATTTAGGTGTAACAACATAGAAGTTAACAGGTTTTACAGGTCAAGTGGTAATACAAATGGTAGAAATAGATGTTGAAAGTTGAATGGGTTGGGGATAGGTTAACTGAGTTTAGAGCATACCGAGGAAAGACCCTATGGAGCTCGATTTTATTATTATTTGTCCCTCGAGTTCCTAGTGGAACATATGGCCTCAGTACTACGTCGCCACTTCACTCTCATCTCTGCAGTTTTTTCAACCTGCAAAACAAGAATTCATTTCTTCCTCACATGATCTCCTCCATATCACCCCTCGGACTCCCAACTCGTCCTTCTCCACTTGGTTTCCACTCGACGGCCTGGCTTGGTTTAGCGCTTGATGTCCCCAAACCGTCTTGAATGGGTTGGATTAGGTTACATGCTTAACTGAGTTTGCATAATAGTGGACTTCAGGTAGGAAAATAGTAATAATGATAATGTTGACACAGTGGTGAGAACTAGATCAAATGAGCGTGGATCACGTCATTCACAGAATCATACAGTTAATAGTACTTATGGAAACAATAAGAAAACCAGGTGTCTATTAGGGTGAATAATAATGATAACAATAGTAATAGGAATAAGGTTAATTAGGCTAAACAAATCAGGGAGGTAAACAAAATATCAGATGGGTGATAATTAAGAGTGAAGAACAAGTAAGAAAGATTAAGTATGATTAGACAATGTTGTAATTCTTAACATGTCTGATTCAATCTGATTACCATTTCCTTCTGAATGCAAAGGTTTGGTTTAACAATCGCGCAGGCTTCTGATTATCCAATCAACTTATTTTGGTGTCTGCTGGTAATCGTAAACGACTTACAGGTGTTTCTTTATCGAGCTCCTCGAAGTCTTCTTCTCGGCATGCTTCAACCGTTTGGGTCAACAGACGTATCTCCGTATGACCAATGTATTTGCTTCCGTAGGCACATTCGAATTGATATATGCATTTAAATATATCGAGGATCGGAGATCTGTCTTTCCATGATTGTTGCAGTATGCTTTTGGTGGTGTTGACAAGAACAAGTTTAGCAGCGTGATAAGTCCTTCTAACAGATTTCTCCAGTCTATTGGCTACACGGCTGCACAGAAGCTTTCATTTCTTCCTCACATGATCTCTCCATGTCACCCTCGGCTCAGACCACCAACTCGTCGTTTCCCCTTTTGATTCCACTCGACGGCCTGGCCTGACCTGGCACTTGAAGTCCCCAGTCGGTGTTCTCAGTGTATGCCCAATCCATCTCCACTTTTTTCTGCATATTTGTTAGACAACAGGTTCTTGGTTGGTTCGTCCCCAGTCAGCCAGCGAGAGTTCCTTGTTGCTTATTCTGATTATTCTGGCCATCTGATCTCCATCTTCAGTATCGAGTGAACGTAGGCAACAGCTGTTCATGTGATGTATGTCTGCAGTTTGTTGGTGATGCTTTTCGTGACGCGCCAAGTTTCTGAAGCATATAGCAGCACTGACTTGACTGAATTAATGTTGAAAATCCGGATGTTGTTGACGCTTTATGCTGAGTGCAGTCGATCTCCACACTACACTTGTTTCAGGTTAATGAACATCTGTCTTGCTGTCTTTCCGATCCTGGCTGGCTTTGACATCTTCATCTATGCCTGTGTTGCCTGTAGTTGAAACGATTCTGCCTAGATGTGTGAAGGAGTCTACTTCCTTCAAGTTTCTCCCGTTGATGTGATTGGAGCTTGTTGTTGATGTTGTTGTTGGTTGGGTATCTTCATCATATTCGTCTTCTCTACACTGACTTGGAGTCCCGTTTTCACTGCGTGGCCTCTTCTGTCAACTTGTTGGATTTTGCCTGTAGATCTTCGTGTTTGTAGTACATTAGACATAAATCATCATTGGTGAAATCCAAATCTTCTAGGCTGTATTTCATCGGTCAAGCAGCATATGCCCCTCTTCTCACCCTCACGGTTTGCTGCATGATCCATTGTGAATCACTTGGCATGTAGTGTTTTCATATGGGTGTTGAATGAGGTTGATAAAGGTTTGTGGTACTCCGTAGTATTGAAGCATTTTTCGAATTACTTCTCTGTTGACACCATCGAAGACCTTTCCAAAGTCGATGGAATTGAGTTAAAGATCCATTTGACTGCCATTCTATGCTCTGTTTTATGATGGATGCGTAGCGTGGCATAGCGTTGCAATTTGATCCGTACATGATTTGTTTTTCCTGAAGTCAACCAGTCTGTTCTGGTCGTAATTTTGAATCCAGAGCATCTTTTAGTCTCTCCAAGATGATGCTGCCTAATATTTTGCCGCCTGGGGGTGGACAGGGACATGACTACTCGTTATTTTATGCAAAGACTTAGCTATACTACACCTATACTATTATTCAAATGAAATAAATGATCAAATGAAAATTGACCAATTTTTTTAAAAAACTTTTTTAAACAGATTTTTCCATCAAATACACCAGGTTCACGACTTGATGTAATAGCTCGTCGAGTAATGTGGCAATTTCGTGGTAATTATTCTCATGGAACAGGTCATGGTGTTGGTGCATTTTTAAATGTACATGAAGGTCCTATTGGATTATCTGGAAGTCGATTGAACATGTATTCACGTATGGGGATAATAGAACCTGGTATACAAGAGAATATGGTAAGTGGATGAATAATCCCTTTGTGATAGTTTGCTTTTAAAGTTAGATTAATTCACTGTATTGACACTTGTGTTGAGGAGATCAACTTTAAGCAAATGAAACAAACGTCCAGTTTGGAGATCACTTCGATCTGACTATTAGTATCTGCAAATCGTCCTGAGTACTATCTAACTAGTCATTTTGTTCATTAGTCTATTTCGTTATTTCATGATATTTTGTATCAAAGATGACAGTCGCTGATGTTAACGGAGGGATTTCGTGGAAGCTGTATATACCGATTTCTATCGATCAGTATCGAACAGAAAGATTTCCATATAATCATCTTGACTGAAATATTCAGGATAACTTTTCATTGACTACCTTCTGGAAAGCTAATAAGTAACATGTATTTTAGGGATTAAGAACGTGTTTACTTATAAAGACATTTAAGTAGTTTGAATTTACAAACCTAATTTTATCCCCCCCCTGCTATTCGTTACGAAACTGATTTTAATTCTGGTGTTCAATAAAACTGTTAGCAGAATTGAAGCGTAATGATGATACTTTTGTGAAGAATTTCAAGGATTGCCTATTCTCTTAAAAAGTTTAATGGGGTTCACATTTAGGAATGTATTCAAGAAAAATTCAACGATGATTTTGAAAGAGAAAACTTGATTCTTGATGTGATGTATAAATTTGACCTTGGTGGTCTTCGCATAATTAGTTGCTTCCTGGTCAAAGGTCAAAATTTATTGAATAACGGATTTCAGTTACGTAATGCAGATGGGGTTTTGGAGTAGGAAAGTGAGAAAGGAATTAAGAGACGAAAATAAAGGCATAATTGCATAATACAGGACTTATCTATGAGAGTCAAGGCACTATGATGACCACAACAAAGAGAAAGGTTGAACATGCCTTCTTTGGACACAGCGCTGGTTCGAACTTCCGATGACTAGTGCTTCAACTATGCCCCAATACTTTGATCTAACTCCCTTTGAGTGGCTTAGTGAAGAGTTTCTAAAATGAGCTGTGTGACCTGAGTTCACAAGGTGTCCTGTCCTCCCTTTTCTAGCCAGGCTCAGTAGTGTTCTCGAGCAGGTATTACAAGCGAATGCATGGTACAGTTGACTTACTCAACTCAATTTCTGATTCAAAATCAGGCATCATTTGACAACTGGAAGCATTGCAAAGCCGTTTAGTCCTAGTATGGGACTCCTAAACAGTGTGCACCCATGACTCCGCCTCAACAGATAGTTCCTCAAGTTCCGATCAGAGGTCATGATCGGTGGGGCGAACCTGGTGGACGTATGGACAAATATGGACCCTTGAATTCCGACCCAGTGGCTCAATGGTGATGTGCTGGTCGTGGAACCTGAAGGTCCTGGGTTCAATCCCTGGCGGGGTGGGGAGTCGTGCGTGCGCACTGCTGTGGGGTCCCATAGTAGGATGAAGTAGATGTCTAGTCCTCCCAGGTTTCCAATGTTCCTTCAACTGATGTCAGTCCATGATGAATACCACGTTGAAAAAAAATCACTACTTCCCTACAAACCATGAAATTGTATTCCATGTGTTACCTCGTATCTGGTTTGAGCTACTCTCATCTGAAGATGAACAACCTTGCCAACCGCTGTTTTGAATCTTTTAAAAGCTAGGTTTTTCTTTTTAACCGAGGTGAAGGGAGAGGTTGGTTACTGAATCTGCGTTCATTGAATCAACATCCAGCCAACACATGTGGAACAGGAATGACGAAACACTGATACCAAAGATATGGAAAAGTTTACTGCCACCAATAAACTCAAACAATATGAGTTAGGTAACACGACTTTGTAAATCAGCTGGTGAAAGTAACATGATTACATTGATATGACCATGAGCAGTAATAATTTGTGCTGGAAATGTCATCCAGTAAATAGGCAGAGTGATGACAGAGTTGTGAGGGCGGTCGACACTTCCCTGCTGCCCACACCGTGGAAGGCTATTTCTTCTTAAAAGGTAACTCAAAGGGATTTGTGTGACTGCAGAGTCTATCGAACATCTGCTTGAGGCCTGTCACACATAGCCTTCTGTGTATGATTATTTTGAACTTTTGTATTTTTGGGACCGGATGGTCGAAAGGAAACGACAAATGAACCAACACCGCCGCCCGGCGGACCGTGGGGCATGGTGGAGTGTGTTATTTTTGGGGCCGATCTTTTCTAACCCCCCTCCCCTCCACTAAGAAGGCAGCATCAGCATGGCACTGCTGGTCATCGAAGGGAAACACCTTATTGCTGTCACACTCCATCCAGCTAGCAGTAGTACGACTTCACCCTCAGACCCCCATCATAGTGTAGTAATTTACACCACAACGGTAACTGCTTTTTGTCTAACCACTATCAACAGGCCTTTCTGGTATTGTGGGACCTTGAAGGAACAAGTGTTCCACCAGCATAGTTCGTTGGATCATTGTGATATACAAGCCCGACCACCACGTCAAGGTAGCAGCTATCTGTCGCGTAATAATAGGACTGCATAGCTCTTCAACCAATCTGGTATTTATACATTGGTTCACTTGCCTTTTTCTCTAAACTTTGCAGCAACACAACTAGGAGAGAAAGACTGTGGGGGAATTAGAGTCTCCTATGGGAGAATCTAAGCATAATGTTTCATAAAGATTATCATTTCTCCTAGAGACTATTCTTATTATATGTGGGGTGGATGGGTGATATCTATGCTTAACTACTCTAGTTATCTTCCTTTTATTCATTTTATGCAAAAAGGTTGTTACTATTGAACCCGGTTTCTATTGGAGTAATCATTTTGGAATACGTCTAGAGAATGTAGTATTCGTTGTTCCTATTGAAACAGTACCGACTAGTACAACTACTACTACTACTACAATGAATAATACTGAGCTGTTTCAATTCTCATCAATTGATAACAATACTAAATGGCTTACATTTGAACCTGTCACCTTAGTACCATTTCAGCGTAAATTTATCAATATAAATATGTTGAGTATAGATGAAGTGAATTGGTTGAATAACTACCATAAAATTGTTCGTCAAGTATTATGTAATCGTATTTATCAAGAGGTGATAAACAATACTGAATTGTCAATAAAAGATATACATAATGATATTACAACTTTATTGAATCATAATCCATCTTTATCATCTAGTCGAAAACGTTGTTTACAATGGATACTTTATCAAACAGAACCATTTTATACATAAATTATTCAATCTAGAATGGATATTCCACATTGAAATGTTTATTTGAATCATTATCAATAATTATTCAACGTAAATTATTACTTATTCTATGGAATGTTTATAATTATGGTGTCTATAGAATCTTTGATAAGCGTGTTTTTATTATCTCCATTGATTGTATTGATTTCTTTTAACTAGATGATTGAATTGTGAAGCTTTAGATTGGTAATGGTGGCTATTGTGCTCCATTGGCTTAGTGAATAACACTGTGATGTTTGAAGCGAAAGGTAGTGGGTATGAGCTTCAGTGACAACAACATCACTCACTGAGGTGCAGGTACATCCAACTGAGCAGTCCTAAATGGGACGGTAAGCACCCCCTTGATTCATCCGCTAGTCACCAAGTAAGTAACAGTTGCCCTAGAGGAACATAGGGCTTCACTAGCACGCCTCCATTACACTCTGTCCTCTGCAGTCTTTTGAACCTGACGCTGCGACTGCCCAGAAGCTTTCATTTCTTCCTCACTTGATCTCCTCCATGTCACCCTCAGCTGGGGTGCCCAACTCGTCGTTTCCCCTTTGGATTCTAGTCGACTGCCTGATGTCGCCATTCACCTTTCTCAGTGTATGCCCAATCCATCTCCATTTCCTTCTAGTGCATATTTGTTGGCCAACAGGTTTTTGGTTGGTTCGTTCCCAGAGTTCCTTGTTGCCTATTCCCATTATTCTGGCCATCTGATCTCCATCTTCAGTATCGAGCCAGTGTAGGCGGCAGTTGTTGATGTGATGTATATGTGTAGTTTGTTGGTGATGCTTTTCGTAAGGCGCCAAGTCTCTCAACCATATAGAAGCATTGACTTGACTGAATTGGTGTTGAAAATCCGGATGTTGTTGACGCTTTATGCTGAGTGCAGTTGATCTTCACACCACACTTGTTTCAGGTTAATGAACATCTGTCTTGCTGTCTTTCCGATCCTGACTGGCTTTGACGTCTTCATCTATGCCTGTGCTGCCTGTGGTTGAAACGATGCTGCCTAGATGTGTGAAGGAGTCTACTTCCTTCAAGTTTCTCCCGTTGATGGTGATTGGAGCTTGTTGTTGATGTTGTTGTTGGTTGGGTATCTTCATCACATTCGTCTTCTCTGCATTGACTTGGAGTCCCGTTTTCACTGCGTGGCCTCTTCTGTCAACTTATTGGATTTTGCCTGTAGATCTTCGTGTTTGTAGTACATTAGACATAAATCATCATTGGCGAAATCCAAATCTTCTAGGCTGTATTCATGGATCAAACAGCGTATGCCCCTCTTCTCACTCCTCACGGTTTGCTGTATGATGCAGTCGACCACAGTCAGCAAGGTGATCGATGACAGTAGACAGTCTTGTCTTACTCTTGTCTCCACTTCACTTCATAGGCGTCACTGAGCTTCCCATTGTGGATCATTTGGCATGTGGTGTTTTCATATGGGTGTTGAATGAGGTTGATAAAGGTTTGTGGCACTTCGTAGTATTGAAGCAGCTACCTGCGAAATTACTTCTCGGTTGATGCTATCGATGGCCCTTTCAAAGTCGATAAAGTTGAAGTAAAGGGTTGACTGTCATTCTATCCTATGTTCTATGATGATGTGTAGCGTTGCCATTTGATCCGTACATGATCTGTTTTTCTTGAAGCCAGCCTGTCCCGGTGGTAATTTTGAATCCAGCGCATCCTTTAGTCTCTCCAGGACCTAAATGATCACGTCAACAGGTATTAAGGCTGATATTTTATATGACAGTGGGACTACTGTCTGTGAAGATGTAACCTTGTCAATTGAGATAGATAGCAGTATTGGCCACTTGTTAAGCAATTACTCTACTATTTAGTTCACAGTGAGTCCGGCCGCAACTCATCGGTATACACTAGATTTTCTATCATCAGGCTACGGGTTTGAACGCCTCTTCATCTACTGAGATTTTCGGAGCCAGTTTATAGTATCCCCGTACACAATAGGTGTGAGCTCACTGCTTACCGTACAATAGTGCGCAGTGTTGCTGAGCGGGTTTTGATTCGAGTTTATAAAATGTCGAGTTGAATCTTATCAACTACTAGCCATTGCTGAATAGGCTAATTTAGTCGTGATAACCGATTTCAGTTTTATTAATGCTAACGTCTCACAAACCTACTGTGATTTGAACTTGTCAAGCTTGCCACGTAATGTTAACTGAAATAGGTTCAGGATACAAAATGGCTCGGGGCGGTCAGACGGCATCAGTTCATGAAAGTCTTCGACTGCTAGTCTGAGCCATGTAGTGAGATGTGTCAACTTGAACCGTTAGGTAATCATGCCTGCTCCGATACTGATGGTGATACCATGTTCACCATCAAGATCAATATGGGACTAGGCATTACTGCGTAGTGGTCCAGGTCACCATATCAGCACATCAAGTAACGAGTTAGTAATATGAAAGATGAAGAAAGAAGGAAACTCTGGTCGAAAGAAGTAATAAAATAGAGGAAGGCGGAATGAGAAAATGATAAGATTAGATAAAGCCGTCAAGATGATGTGTATACATTTGCACCACTGACATCGGTTCTGAGACATATCACCTGGTGTCAGTCTCCAACCACTGATATCCTTTGTCCCGCGCACCCCAACCGGCCAGTTTGCATGGTCATACATGGCCCAAACTAACAGTCAACGACTTTATGCACTAATGCCATGTTTCAGTCTTGCCACCTCGAGCCTGAACCTACTTCAGTCAACATTGTGTGACGATAGCTAGGCACACGTAACATGTTAGTAGACAATCAGATAATAATCCAGATATTAATGCGCTACAAATATATCATAGGAACTAACAGATGAACTTGATCCAAAAACTGTTTACATTCTAGTGGCTTTGACAGTACATGCATGATTTCATCCAAGAAGTAGAGGACGTGGTCAAATAGGTTGAAGCGAAAATTCCAAACTAACCTACCCAAGCAGAAATGATATTAAGACGACTGATGTGTTTCCTGAAACTTAGTTCATCTATCGAACAGATTTTACAGTGTTTGGACTGTCCCAATGACGGCCCGGGAAAAGGTGAGGATTTAGGAAAATTTCTATTTTAGTGGAATTTTCACCCATTTTGTCTAACAGACGATAGCAGTGTAGTAGTAGCAGAATAAGCGTATCTGTATTTTGTGGGTTCTTAGCTAATTTATAGTTTACAGAATAGAAAGTTTATGGAAAAAGGCTGCACAGTATCCTTTCATAAACTGACATGGGTATGTTGACTGCGATGCGAATGAACAAAGTTGTCGCTTGAACGAAATTGATACTATTAGAACTATTTAGTGCACCTTCCCCTCACCAAAACGCGCCAAGGGCTTTGATTGAATTAATTCAACAACCTTGTTGCTCACCTCGGGATGCTTAATGTGTTGTTTCAAGTTTTGTTTTAACGAGCAGGCTTCGACGCCACTTATCGCTTCGTTTGCGCTGGTTAACACGTACGTTCAGAGAGTCCCTAACTCAGCCCTATTCGCCAGATAAGTTGGATTAAATTTTCTCTTTAATGATTCTATTTAAGTACATTGGCCCTTCGGACATGTTTCTAAATATCGGTCGTTTTGATCTGTGCTTCTTTATCAGTACTTACTTATCTTTTGAGACTGCTCACTGTAAACTCGTGATATTTTTGGCCCTGTAATCAACACGAGAGATGTACTTTTGTGTACGATCAAAATTTAAAGAAGTTCATGCTGAATAAGTGCTCTGCACAGTCACAAAATAACTACTTTTCAGCATGACTTATATCCTGACTTTGGAGGATTTCAACGTTGCTCAAATTTTCACTACTGCCAGTTTATATGTATTTGTTGAAGGTTTTCGTAAATTGCAACGGAAGCGCCAAATGGACACACCTTTCATTACAGTGGTCAACTTTCTTTTCTTAGTGCTTGAGTCATTTGAGTATTAAGCCTAATGATCCGCTAACTACGCTGTCGAAGAAATCATGCTCCAGTTCCCTTCCCTACTTAATTATCCTATCACTGGACGAAAGGTAGTCAGGACGTTCTGGGAAAAATGATCTTGTAAAGGTTGGATATGCCGTGAGATTCACTATCTGGTCCAATCTCAATGACTTACGAAGTCTGAAAACCAGACAAGAAAAATATAACCCTCCTAACAACTTGAAGGAATACAGAAGTGTTTTCACCACTCCGAAAGAAGAAAACAGTGTTCTTGTTTCAGATGAGTCACTCTCAAGAGTGTCCTTGGCATAATAACTGTGTGGTGCACAACGAGACCCTAAAAACGCATACAGGAAGGATACATTCAGATACATTTCCGCAGCACACTGAAAGCGAGTTACAAGTCTTTGTATAGTGAAGAACTATCGGTCGCTTAACATACAGGACAACAAGAGTTCGACCATTCTCCAGACTAACTAACCAGCACATGATTTTCAACTTGGTTTTTGTTAAGCGGGAGCGATACTTTCATAACACCTCAAAATTGTAATCACTGACTGATAAATTAACATGGAATTCAACCTTTCAAAAACCAGGGGCGTTTCAAAGATTTCCAGTTTCGATAAACTGTGTTTCCTTAGTAGTATTACTGCAAAGCGAATGGTGTATTTAAGACTGTGGGGGACCGGATGATATGTGATCTTCAGCTCCATACGACTGACGTTGCCACTGCACCCAGTCTGCCAAAAAATATAGTAACAGTTCTGGTTAAACGTCTTACTCCACCGGTCACTACTACTAACAGTTTTGCGAAGAAGAAAAGCCCAAATAAAATCCGAACACCTTATACAGTTTGACACTTTCGGTTGGCAAAGCTTCAAGCACCAAAGATAATCAGCAGGTTTGTATGAGTGGATATCCAAGGTTTCTGGATATGTCAGTTTTTCACGAGGATAAATTTTATTCGTATTTCCTAAGGGAAAGAAATGTGAGAGAGGTGATAACATGAACAACATATAGTCTACCAAAAATTGTCTGAATAATTGTATCTCAGACGGTCAAAGCAGGGGATTGTCTATATATGTTATGGTAATAGTTTGGCCAAACTTTGTAGGAGTAAAACTTCATCAAACTGAATTCTGAGAAAACAGGCTAACGTGAGTGTAAAGTGAGAACGATGAATTGGCACTTTGGCGTGTGAGATTCAGTGCCCGTTTTACGAAGGAGCAAGTGGCTGCAAATAACGCTTATTACGCAATACGAGCGCGAAGACTGCAGAACTCGTAAAATATGAGCGCTTCCGAATAAAGAGCTTACGAGCAGCACAACAGTAAACGTTTGACTGCATAATAGGTTCGTCAGATGAGCAATTACTGGTAAGCGTGTTGTTACGATGTTGGGTAGCAGGTTTGACGAATGGCTTCATAAATGCATGAAAATGGCAAGCGCGTTAGTGTTACAGAATGAAATATTTGCTTCCCTACTTGTTACTGATTGAAGAGAAATGTGGTTTTCTAGCACTGTCCCAAACAGGTGGTATATCAGCTTCACCATAAAAAGATCAATTAACATTTAATTCCCAAATTATGGGTTTGACATGGGAGAAACCAGTTTACAGGCATCATCAAATTGATTATGGTGGAGAAATCTCCGTTAGTTGAGCAGTACTGAATGATATCAATGGTGATGGCAGGTTGTGAAAAGAATAGGAAAAATGTCACTTTACAGTACATGCAGATTGTTTGTAAGTTGGTCGTTTTCACTCACTATTCTTTTTTCACAACAAAATGGTACCGTATTCGACGTTTGCGTCACATGTGACCCAGGTGGATAACCTAGCGGTATAGTTCCGTGTATCGTTAGGTAAACGTTTATTTTAACATCAGTTCACGTCTATAGTATCATCGGTCAGCCAAAAATCGCTTCATCGATTTCAGGTAAAGGTAAGTGTCAGCATAACCATATAACCCACGTGAATGTATGAGTCCACGCATTTTCTACTTGTAGTATGATCTTGCACAGCTATACAGATTTAAGCCACCGAAACAAGTCGTTGCGGTAAAAGAGAAAAACAGTTGAAAGGCTATTATCCAGTGGTCATGGAGTTTTACACATAGAATTCACATTGAGGCATACAGTATCATCAAGGAAGTACGTTGACTGTTAACTGCTTTTGTGTCAGGCGGAGTCAAATGAGAAGAAGTACTGGAGAAGTTTGTTGCGTGGGTTTGTTTGCGAACATATCTCACTTTGAGTCACTGGGTGAGTTTATTGCACAGATTTAGGTGTTTGTTCAGATTTTCGCTGCCATTAAGACCATCCAGAAGTTTTAGACCAGTTATTGTAGTTGAGTTTTCGTATATGGTGGCATCTAGTATGTTAGTAAATCGGTGAGTTTACGGCGGACCTTTTCAGAAACTTGGAAATCATTGAGGGAAGGTCAGTTGGCAAATTCTTTTATTTAATTTATAGCATCAAGTACGAAGTAGTATGTTCAGTAGTTGACGTTTTCGGTCAAAATTATGCTCAAGATTTTCTCTTCCAACCTAAGTTGAAAATGGAAGAAAAAAGGAAAGCACGAGCAGAAACTGGAGAGTGATATACCACACAAGATGAAATTGGAGAGAAACAAGTCCCTATCTTCCTAGAGACACCCGAGCTACATGTATACTTTAACTCATACAAATAAAAATAACTATTATGGTTGACTTACGTAAAGGTATCACAAGTTTTTAGATACACCATGTTTATTTGTGGACGCACGAGGAAAACCGACTCTACATCAAGGTGGTATGTGCTCTACTTATGTGTAACTTACTGACTACACAACCTAGGCTAGCGGAATAGAAGTCAATGCCCTGTGCAATAATGTTTGTCCATTAAGGTAAAAGTACTTGGGTTTGGTGGTAGCCTTACTTTGCACGTTTAGGGATCCTAGTGTGTTTTCATTGGCCCAGAATGTATAGATAGGCCAAGGCGGGTGATAGACTCACGACCTGTGAGGAGCTTACTAAGTGAGGAACGGAAGACGGGTAATGAACCTGCATACGTACTTCCTCAGGAAGTACATTCCAGGCGTGAAAGAACCTACTGAGGAAGAAAGTACCTAGCACACTGGTCTTACAACACTCAGTTTAGGCTAATTGTTTGTGATTAGGTATATTGTAAGTGGATGATGCAACTATTTTAATTCCTGGACCCCATGAGTGCATTTGCTTACAAAGTAGTTTATAATAAAGTGTAAGGTTCATTCTAAGTCCCCCTTAGAGAGGTTTTAGTCCTAGTATGATGCAACTCGAGATGTGGTCAAGGCTGCAGTCAGTTTCTAGTGTTCCCAGTGTATAGTGGCATTGTACCCCCTCGATTTTCGCTTTGTCGTCCATGAGAAAGCCACCTATGACAAATGAGCAGTATTCTAGAATTGGACGAATGCACACTTTGTGGAGTATGACCCTTGATTCAGTACTGTAAAGGTTACAAACGATGCATCCTCGGAGTCTGCATGACATAGTTTCTCCATACGCTGCCTTCAGAGAAATTCAAGCCACTGTAGCATCTAAGCCCTAGGCCTGAGAAAGAACTAAGTTTTGGTAACAGTTGTCCAGATACTTCAACTACCAAGTCAAGGTTACTATTACCAATGCAGATCCATCCGCATTTGTTGATGTGAGCCGTAGAAGGGTATCAGCACACCAAGAAGAAACCTTTCTTAGTTGAGGTCGAATGGCAGTCATAGTGTCACCTGGCTCATGGCTATAACAAGAGTAAACGGCTTCTAGGTCGTTGGCATATAGAAAAGCGTCACCTGTGGCAAAGCAGTTGCAAACGCTGTTAATGTGGATAATAAACAAAAGTGGCCTGAGAACGCTACGTTGCACAACTCCACTTGTGATGCATCTCAAAGTAGACAGAAGTGAGTTGGTTTTTGTTACTTGGCCGCGATTATTGAGAAATGATCTTAGCCATCTCAGCAAAGGTTGCTAATACCTAATACGTTTAACTTTTCGAATAGTATATCATGCAAAACCATGTCAAGTGCCTTCGACATTCCGAAGCACAGTACAAGTACTACTTTGCATGCCTCATGACCACTGGTGGTGAGGCTGAAGAAGTCGAAATAATACGTTATTCATGATCTGTTTTACTTAAGGGCGTGCAGAGGCTTTGTTGTAAAATCTTCTGCAAGTAGGTATTCAGATATGCTGCGTCTTACAACTTTCTCCATAATTCGCGATGGGGCCGGGCTATGTTGATGGGTCTGTAGTTGCTAATGATAGCCTTATCCCCAGATCTGTAAGGGGAAGAATGAAGCCTCAATAGCTTCTGTAGACGCTTAAAGTCCTTAGGATTTCCTCTTAAGGCGTCGGTTAGGGGTTGCATGCGTTGTGCACAATGTGGTATGAACCCACGATAAAAATTAACCAGACCAAGAAAATTTCTCAGTTGCGTTATTGAGGTAGGTACCGAGTACTAGTTGATAGCTCCACCTCTTTTGGCAATGGTGATATTCCATCTGCGTTAATCATGTGTCCTAAGAATTGAATGTTCTCAACTCAGAAAACACACTTCGATTTATTGCCATGCCATTGTCGTCTAATTTTTGTAAGACCACCCGTATGTGACTCTCGTGTGAGTCTGTGTCGGGGCTGGCAATCAGTAGGTCATCAATGTATGCTTCGGCAAATGGCAAGTCACTTAGAAGATCGTCCATATACCGCTGGAAGGTTTGTGCAACATTCCGAAGGCCAAAAGGCATCCGCACAAATTCATATAAACCAAATGGGGTGGTGATGGCTGTTTTTGGAACGTCTTCTTCGGCCACCGGAATGTTGTGATGTGCGCGGACTAGGTCTATTTTAGTGAATACAGTGGCACCTGCAAGATAGTTAGTGAAGTCCTGAATGCGAGGGACTGGGTGCCTATCAGGAGTAGTTTGTTTGTCTAGCGCTCTATAATTACCACATGGTCGCCAGTCTGTTTGATTTTTCTTGGGCACCATATGTAACTCTAGAGAAACTTCCACAACATATCGTGGACGGTATAACGAACAATACAGAGGTTCATAAACTAGTCAAAACAGTTAGATGGGCACAGCCTCTGATACAAAATTGACTGGTTAGAAAAGAAAAGGTTAGTCAAACGATGACACTTTTATATTTTATGTGAGGTAAATGTATGTTGCCTATAATATGCGTCTTACAAGAGAACCCGTTTCGAGCACTAAAATAACATCAGCTATTTAAGCTACTTTACCTTTGTTTGAGTATCTATATTATTTTAACCTGGACTTGAAATATCGCGACTGAGTGCCAGTGGACCCGCAAACGCTCAAACTTCAAACAGCGAGATTATAGACGTCAGAGGATGTCCGTCATAGCAACGTTCTGGTGTGTAAGTCATCCCAGGCACGGACGTCAGAGACCTATGGTGAGTGCTCGGCATCAGTTACTTCCGTTTTTAAAATAATGTTTTACAGTTTGCCTAAGATTACTGTTGAAGAACCTTCGGAGATCTGTAGAAACAGAAGTACTTCAGTATCCACTATTACCACTGAACGAGGAACATGAATGCTCTATAGAATACAAGTAGCAGATATTCCAGACTAGTTTCCATTTTTTTCCTAGTTGTTTTCTATACTATGCAAAATGGACTCTCTTTCTTAGGGCAGGCTGTAGGCTTGTAGTTATTGTAATGTAATATTGAAACTTAATTGTCCTTTTAGTGTGCCGTGTATCATTCCAAAGTGTATAGCACTAGCACTACTTTAAAGGAGTCACATTCTCGAAAGATTGTTGTGGTTTACCATGCTACTTACAAGTAGTATAGTTACTCGACTAAAGTAGTGATTCAGCCTAAAATACAGCCTATTAAGCATACGATATTTTTGTACTTATCCTGTATTATTTCCCTTTTTCTGTGGTTTACAGTGCTGTAAAGCTAAGCCTATTCAGTATATACATGTGCATGCCGTCACCGGGATTCCACATATGATGCAATGATGGTCCCTGGAATACACAGGCATAGACCAAGAGCGTTCTCAGCCAAGCTTGAAAGTGACCCTACTACAGTTACCTTTAAACCGCGTTTCTTCTCTGTTTTAGTTTCCGATCAAGCCAATAGTCACCGAATGTGACACCAAAGACTGGAGCTTATGCCTGTAGCAGAAACGACTCGAAACACAGACAGGTCCTTCATCTGCAACCGCCTCCTTAGCCGCAGCGCTACATGACTTGGGTGGGGGGTTAAATATAGACCTTTCCCCAGCAGAATTGACACGTTGCCCCAAATTACCACCATGAAGTCACCGGTAGTGACCATAATAGCATTCACAGTAGCTTTTTTAAGTGGTCGAATTCACATATTGCGACAACAAACACCTTAGTGTTTTTAACGCTACAGCTACTCATTTTTCTCCACGTATACACTACTAAGGTGTTTTCTAAAACACGGAATATCACGAATGACAGTTTTCTCTGTCTAGTTTTACAAGTGTATACTCTGTTAACTAACCAACATAGACAATCACCAGCTAATTCCCATAGCTAGAATCATAGAAGCGACTCATCTAGGACCATTCCTAGTCATGTAATCAACCAGTTTTTATCAATTAACTTGTACTTCTAGCGTCTCATCAGCCAATACTTAATGTTCTTCTGTACACATAAATAGCTGGACCCAGTTAACAAAGGGTAACGCCTAGAATAGCACTCAGACACAAAATTAAGGGGGATATACATTAGGTTTATAGTCACTGTTTATACAAATAGAAGTGATTTCATTAACTCGTACTTTGCACACAGTTCCTGCACCTGTTTTACTCTTCTTTTTAGTTTAAAGAAGATTCAAGAAATACTTGTTATACTTATATTACCGTGAAGACAATATTGTTTAATAACTAATGCTACAATAACATTCCGCACGATATGTCTTCATTGATCACCATCGCATTTGATCAGTGGAACACTTTTCGTGCACAATTATTAGAATTTTCTGCATGTTTCCCCATTTTTTCTCTCCATCTTGTCACTTCATTCAGGATTGCATCGAAACGACAGTCTCCCTGAAGTCGTTTCTAGGAGAGGCTGGTGTAGTGCCCAGTAAACTTGGTCATAATTTCTATCTGTTGTAAACTTATATTCACTGTTGACTGCAATAGAATGATGAATAACTTTTAATGTACTCGTTTGATTTGCCCGCTAAACTCGCCTACTAGAGTTTCCGGAATAGAAGCGTTATACTTCTACTACTGCCTTTTTACTCGCTACGTTGTGGTTGTCTAAAGCAAATCGTTCATAGCGTTAAGCATAAGCCTCTGGGTCCAACAGGCCCTGTGTCATGCAGTGGAAGCCAATCTCCTCCTCCAGCATCATGATAGCAAGGTTCAACCAAAAAAAGGAAATTCATGATCATATAGCGCTGGGCGCCAACGAATACTGCGGCACAGGGGAAGGGCTAAGCATTCTAGAGGCAACTGCAATTAGTACTGGACAAGACCCCAGGCCACTTGGCCAAATCAGAATTCTAGTGGGTGAAATGAATGCCAAACTCAGAGCAGACAACACAGGAAGAGAACTCATCATGAGTCGAGAAACACTCAGTGAAATAATGAATGAGGATGGAGAACTGTTTGCAGATTTCTGCGCATTCAACGATTTGGTTATTGAAGCAAAGTACACATACACAAGAATATTCACAAAGCGACATGGACTTCACTGGCCGGACACACTACACTAAGAATCAGGTCGACTTAATCTCAATGTGAAGAAAGTGGGCACTCAGCCTACTGGACACAAGATCAGATCGGATGAAGAAGGGGAACAGATGTAGGTTGACACCACTCACTTCACTATCTAGTGCAAGGGACCTAACTTCAAGATCAAGTTGAAAGCCTTCGATTCAACGAAGTTGGTGATAGACGACCACAGTTGAAGTTGAACACTGAGAACAGAAAGTGAGGGATGAAACTACACGGGACATCTTCACGTCAGTCAGTCATTAGGACAAAATGCGAGATATTGAGCAACATCGCCAGGAAACCTGTGTGGAAGAACACTGGACTCTTTGAAAGAGAAGTGTAAGGAAACCTGCATAACCACATGAGGAGGGAAGAAGAAGAAGAAGCGAGACAAGGAATGGATCTGGACAGACACATGGAAGCTGATAGAAGAGAGGAGAGTGAGATGGTGAAGCAGAAGATGAAGCAGTGCAGTGTAGTGCAGGTATGAACAACGAAAAGAGGAAATGAACACAACCTATAAAACACCACACTGGACAAAGAGGTGAAGAGGAGTGCGCGCAACGAGAATAGACACTTCTACGATAAACATGCAAGTGAAGCAGAACAGACTGCTGGTATGAGAGAACTTACAACATTACGTCATCATTACATAGCCAGGCTACAATCTGGGAGGGGAGAGATCAACACAAATGAAACGAATGAAAGAAAGTTACTTACCAAAGAGGAGAAACAAAGGAAACGATGAGCTGACAGCTTCAAATGTCGCTCGAATCGTCCACCACCACCATCTGCAATTCGTCTACAGATACCACCAGCAATTGAGGAACTACCGGTGAACTTAGGCCCTCCGACAAAAGCGGAAGCCCCGAATTCCATAAAACTGATGAAATCCGGGAAATCAGCAGCACAAGATGGAATTCCCCAGAAGCACTGAAAATAGACGCAGAGACAGCGGCAGCGAACACGCTCACATCAATATTGCAGAATACATGGAAGAAAGGAAGGGAAGGTAGGTGCAGATTGAAAGAAGGGCTATCTCGTCAAACTCCCAAAGAGGGGAGACCCAAGTCTTTGCAAGAACCGGCGGAGGATCCTGCTCCTGTCCACCCCAAGCAAATGATTCTGTTGGCCGAAAAGTAGCTCGACGGTTGCTTCAACATTAAGGAGTACCACAAATCTTTGTCAAATGAAAACACCACATGCCATGTAATCCGAAATGAAAAGCTGGTGACGCCTTGGAAGTAGGGACAGGAGTAAGACTAGGCTGCCTATTATCACATTTGATCTTGATTGCGGTCGCCTGGATCATGCAACGAACGGTGCGAAGTGAGGAGAAGGGGCTTTGCCCGCTAAACCGATGGAAGAAGCCTCGAAGATTTGGATTTCGCCGACGATTTATGCTTAGTGTCCCCCAAACTCGAATACCTACAGGCGAAAACCAACAAGTTGACAGAAGAGGCGATGAGGCGAAAACGGGACTTCAAGTGAATGTAGAGAAGACGAAGGTGAGGAAGATGCCCGACCAACATCTGCATCAACAACAGGATGCACCAATCACCATTAACGAGAGGAACCTAAAGAGAGTAGTCTCTTTCACCTGCCTGCCTAGGTGCCATCGTCTCAACTACAGGCAGCACGGATGAGGATGTCAAAATTAGGCTCGGAAAAGTGAGACAGGCTTTCACTGATCTGGAATCACTGAGGACGTCTACCGCTGACTGTCGGGACTACTGGCCTTTTAGCTGAAATAAAGGAAACCAATACATGTTATTTTTCTCGGCCTAAATGAAGCATTTGACTTTGTCCGCCTACAGCCCCACTGCAAAAGATCGAGTCAGGCAGCAAAAGCGAACCTGCGCTCTCTTGGTGCAAAGTGTACCTAAAGGATAGACGGTGTTGCACCAAAATCAGCTGAATATGGTCAGAGTGGAGGCCACTGACACCAGGGTTTCCCAAGGAGCGGACTCCAAATTACTTCTGTTCCTACAGCTCGCAAGCGATCTATCACAAAAGTCTCCTCACCCATCCTCCTTTTTGATGAAGACATAAAAATTTGGGGACTAGTGAAAGAAGAGGCGGGCTGTGCAACACACCAAAACAACCTGCCGCTGCTAGAATTCCGGTCGTCAGAAGACTGCTTGAGCTTCAAACTGGATAAGTGAAAAGCAATGCACGTCACTACCCACAAAGCAAGGATTTCGAAATTCCGATACAAGCTGAGTAACGTGTCATCAGTAAGGTGTCCACGGAAAAACAGCTTGGGCTCAACCCCCTGGCATCTTGAGTGCAAGCTGTAACTACAAGGGACTGCCTTGCAGGGCGAACTCCATTTTGCCTTTCCGGCGCAGACAGCTTGATGCTCTCACCCCAGGAATATTTCTCAAAGTTTTCAAATCCCTCACACAGCCGCACCTGTAGGTCTTCCACACAGCAGCACCCCCAACACTCAATAGAGACCCCAACCTCCTTTGGAGCATGCAAAGATCCGTAACAAAACAACTTGTTGGAAAAAGGGGGAGGAGCACCCTGAAAGACTGATACGCATAATTCTCTTCATCCAAACCTACCACGGCCTGCAAGGTCACTTATCAGGCAAGTCAAGTAAATGGACTAGCCTCACTTCCAACATGGCGGTCACCGCACGGGAAACAAATCAGAGGACTAACACAAGGCCCAGGTCACACGTTTTCTCTTTTGGGGTGCGCTTTATGTAATGTTGTAGCTGAATGTAGTCACAAATCGCCGATCCAAGAGACAGCCACATTAGTTAGTGTGGCCTACCGGAGACGTATCAGCGGGTTACTGACCTAACCAGCTCACCGTCTCTTCCTCCTTACTTACAACTTGTCGCCTCTCACTCTTTGATACAACCACATTTTCTGTTGACTCCTTTCTAGTATCTAGAGTCACGCTATCTACTACTATCTTCCGGGCGAGTCATATATACTTTTTCCCACTACCTTGCTGTTCCTACTCAGCCATGAGAGCTGCAGAAAACTTGTGCTGTTGTTCTTAGTTGGCTAACGGAGCCCAAAGCGGGAACGTCTGCAGGGTGCGACGGCATTTCGAAACGATGTGTGAATACTCTAAGTGGCCCACTGAGCAACCTTTTTCAACACTCTTAAGATGAATAAAGGCTCCCAAGGCGGCTGAAACGCACCATCCTCTCTCTTGTCTTCAAAACGGGGACAGGCAGAGCCCGAACTCCCACCAGTCCATAGCACTTTTACTACTGATATGAAAGGTTATGGGAGTCGTGGTAGACGACCACACCAAGGAATGCCCGAGCACAAAGAAAGCCCTCAGCAATGTTCAACGCGGCTTTCGAAAAGGTGGGTTCTGGACCTTCAACCTTCTGACAGCCCATGATCACTGGACAACATAATGAGATGCGTCCGAATTTTGCCCAAAACCTTCACCACAGACTCATGCGCAATTCCAGCGCACGAAAAACTGGACTGGATATCCGTGACCAGTTCGAACAACTGTCCGGCAACTCGAAATCTGAAGAAGCCAACTGTACCACAGTCCGAGGCGAGCGGACCAACGCTTAACCTCCCATTCTGTATACCAGAGATGTGGCAGACGAGTGGCTGGATCTACTGCATCGGAATCTACCAAAGACCTGGAACTGTTCCGCTAGATCAAGAAGCGAGGGAGAGGGAATCAAATGGTTTATACAAGCTCGTTAAACAGATATTGGATATTGGACAGGGTGTTATTGTGGCTGTAGAACTACTTACATGGTGGTGAGTTCTGGGTGAAGATCAACAAAGTCTATTTGACTTAACGAACATCATCGTACGGTTTATCACAAGGAGTTATTCTGAGTTCGTTGGTGTACCCACTGTTTGTGAGTAATCTCCCAAGGAATGTCAGATCTCCGATATCCTTTGCGCTGACGACGTCGAGTTATATAGAGCAGTAACGCGCGGGACGGAATCGAATGCATTACGCTCACACTAGTGAGGTTGGATATCGAAAATTTTAAAAACTACGTGTGCTGTGCTTGCGTTATTGTTGCCATCACCATTTGTTTGTAACATTCGTTTTTCAATGCTGTCTGTGTTGAAGGTCGTGGTCACCTATTGATTTTCTGGAGATGGCTTTCTGGACACAAATGTTTTGTTACTTGTTCAGTGTCATATGTTCATATGTTCGAATTTTATTCAAATATATTGCTCGAAAAATTACAGGAAAGTGCGAAATTAGTCGCATAATAGCTAACTATACTAAAGGAGCTCCCAGAACTCTTGAAATAGGTCCGTTTTAATGTGGTTTTTAGTATTCTTATTCTAAAGAGAACTCCTTAAGAAAGTCAAAAAGCAATTCTATTCGAAAGGGGCTGTTTCTGGACAAGTCTACAGATGTTGGACCTTACGTAAAGCTTGTCATTAAGTTGAAGTGTATAAGCCTCAAAGGTCAACCTAAGTATGGTTATATACTCAAATTTATAACAGTTTTCCCACTGACTATATATACTGCATCAATCAGATCAATTCCTACCGTGAACTAACAAGCAAATTGGAGACGTTACGATCTACTGCTTTTAATTGGGATGATCATTATCACACCGAATTGCTTTCGAGGGTAGTCGATCAAAGAGTCGTTTGCATTTTTCTAGATGTGGGATTCGTTGTGTCCTCAAGGCGAAGATTCAACTCATAATGAAAAGCAGTGGACACTGCTGGGATTCCAGACGAACAATCCTGGGACTGATTTTCGCGGTATGGGTGTACTATCACTGGAAAATCTTGTGTAAGTTCTGCTTACTGATTTCCATTACCAAACAGTAAGGTTTTTCCTAAAGTAGTTGGTGATGCCTATTTCCTCTAAAGTGGTGACATTTATTCAGTCCCTTTGAATTTTATATTTGTGCAACACACATTGAACGACATCTTGAAACACAATACTTGTTTCATACCTATTATGCCAACTCTTGTGTAGTCACTACTGTACATTCTTCATATTTAGTTTTCACCGGATTTCGACCTAATATTTAGATGTAGTTGGAAGTGTTGCTATAATAGCACTATAGTCATACATACGATATAGCTGTATCTTATGTAACCTATCGTCGATTCCCATCTTTTAACCATGCTCTTTCGTGTTATTACTGATCTAATCATAGGATCTTTTAAAAGTCAACCAAATCAGTAAGGAACTGGTTAAAAGTACTACAAAATGTTCGGCTGTCAGTGAGGCTAGCTTGTTTACTTTTTAAAGTCAATGCGAAATTTACCATTGGAGTAAGCAGTGGAAGTATGCAGTTTTAGTTACAGAATAGTTCACCTTCATGGCGTTGTAAGTAAGATCGGAACTAAGCATAAGATGCAAAACATGACGTGCACAATATGACATAAGGTTCGAAAACTGACTTTAGTCAGTCTTAGGTTCTTATCCACCTTACTTGTGTATGTATCTATCAGCGATAGTGTTCGATGAAAGATTAAGTAGTTTAGTTTCACACCAAGCCTCTGATTAGTGCACGTTGCTTAAGGTCCCCACAAAATTTATATCAGTAGTCATATGGCGCTGAATTGGATTTTAAAAACTAGTATGGGTACAGAAACAATATATTTTGTCTTTTCTCATAATGAGCATTAGGACAGTTGAGAAAGAAATCAGTTCTACTGCCTGTTTCTCTTTCTGGTGCGCAATTTGGTTCAGTCACCTTGTTGCTGATGACGTGTTGTGTGTATGAACTGAACTCCGTCTTCCTCAGACTAAAATATTAGTTAATAACAATAGCTCTTACATGATGGATGTGGCACATAACCTTGTATGCAAACCCGAGTTTCATTTCCTATGCATCTGTATTGTTACTCTACTGCCTGTAGTGTGGAAACCGTCTTCCTGTCATTTGTGTTAGGCAAAAAGGTAAGACCGCTAATTTGAACACGTTCGCTGTAAGTAGACTTCCGAAATCATCCACTGACTTAATCGTAATATATTTCAGTACAGCTTTGGCTTGTTAATGTCTGAAAAGTAGTTTTTTGACAATTGTGTGTCGTTATCACTCCATCTACTTGCTCATAATTTGTATTTTGAAAAGTCAGAGGAATTCATGTACGCCTTAATGATAAAACTTTGATCTGGTAAACAGAAGTACATCCCTCCTAGTCACTACACCTTGAATCAACATGAAAATAAGAATTGGATACGAAGCCAAATTTATTAAAGTAGTTGAAATTGTGTAAGCGGAAGGAGAATAAGTAAAAGGCAAGTGAAAATGTTCCAAATTTTGAAAACAACCAAGAAGAGGTACCATTTTGACTTATTTTGATCTGAATTACCAAAAGCCTGCAATTGTTGATGCTTATAATCTCGAGGACCTCAGCCTATTAAGAAGGAATTTTTTTGCATTGATGATCAGATCCGTATAATTAATTCATATGCATACTCACTATATTGGGTAGTCACTTCCACAATGTACTTCTCTGAACACTGAATGTGGATAGTTGAGTAGCCTTATTAATCTTTCACTCTTATTTATCACTAAAATATTAATTAGTTCAAAGATGTTGGTTTGTTTAATTTAATCTACAGTAGGGCAACTTGCATTGATTTGCACTATTCTGGCACTGGTGTTCAAATGTTTATTCCTAGCAAAGTCGGCTAAATTATTTCTTATTTACTTCTAATGGGTTGACTCACTTCTTTCTCCACATTTAAATAGTGTATGTAGTCAGGATATGTTTGAATATCTGCGTAATAAAACCGCCTCAGCATTCTACTGCCTTAGATGTCACTAGTAATTTCGGTCAAACTGATTGTGTTCGACGCATCTGTTTGATGTGTGGCAGAATGTGTCGGTCACTGCCCTTACTTAGGGGTTCGCATCAGCTTGAATAGGATGGGTGTTGGCGAAATGTAAGCTATGATACAAAAGGTCCATTTGGTGTTTGTCAATTTGCATCACCTCTGGCGCCGACTGATGAGAAATACAACTACTTATTTGAAGTTGGGGATAATGCATCATATTCCGCTCTGTCTTGTTATATGACTATGAGAAATACCTGTTGAAAGTAGATATGAAGGGATAACAGGTTTTTAACACAAATGTCTTCATAGCTTTGCTCAAGTATGGTGGAATCACCGTGTCAGGTTATGCGAAGGGTACTAGGCAAGGAAGGCAAGCCAATCGATAAGATTTTGAGTAGAGTTTTAGAGTAGATGTAAATCGGTTGACACGGTTATAAACCTTCGTCTGCTGAGATTGCTGGCTGGGACATGTGTTACGTATGTCTAGTCACACAATGTTGGCCGAAGTAGGCTCAGGCTGGAAAAAGGCGGGAAAGGGGCGGCTACACTAAAACATGGCATCAATATATGAAGTGTTTGACTATTAGTTTGAGCCATGTGGGCTGATGCAGACTGGGTGGTTGAGGTCTGCGGGACAAGAGAAACCAGTGGTTGGAGACTACTCTAGGTGATCAAATGGCTGATAATTGATGTCAGCGGTACAGACATATTACACACATTATCCTCATCTTAACGACGCTATACCGAGTCTCACCATTTTCTCATTCTTCCATTCTCTCTTTTTGTACTTTATATTTCCTTTGACTGAATTTTCTTACCTTCATCTTCCACTTGACTGCCTTTTTACCTGATATACGGATTCTTCAGTCTAAACTTTGACCTTTAACGTGATTGTTTTTCTATATACTTACACAGTCTTTTATATTCAATCCATCGACACGAATAGTCGTTCAAGCTGGCCTTCCTAACGGCGTACAATAGAACACAAAGTCTAGTGCTTATTGTCTGTATCTTTTCGACAATTTGATTCAATTTTATAGAGAACCAAATCTGTATGTAGAAGTGACCGATCATGAAGCACCGTAATTTATAAAAATGAGAGATAGTTTCAAGCATAAAAGTTGAGATAATCCACACTAATTTATTTCACTAAGCAGGCAGTGCTTATTTCCGAACTATAAGTCATACATAAATGGATAAGGGGTCAGTCGAAAGCTCTTGAACTAACCAAGCTATTCAATAATGTTACTCGGTCAGTCATAAGTAAAATAACTTTCAAAATACTCAGAATAATGTGACCAATGACAATTATCTGAGATTCACATTTTCCACTTTTCGGCTGATAAACCTCTGCATACTCTCCGTTTATTGGCTGCCTACTATAATAATAAGGTATCAGTTACCATGGCACCTATTGTCCAGTTTCATGTCAGTTTCTAGTGACAGTTGATGATGCGAACTGTGCCCAATTTCATTGTTTTCATAATGCATACTAATTAAAGCTGAAATCTGCTCTCAGAAACCTTGTGAACATTTCTCTGTCCTCTTATACGGCTGTGCTACATAGTCGTTAAAACCAGAAGGGTATGAAGCGGTTACAAGTGTCTTCGTACCATTGTCCCTGTTTGGTGGAATCGTCGTATGAGCAATGTGTAGATCAGGTGAAGGGTATTAGGCAAGACAGGTAAGTCAGTTGATGAAGTTGTGAACCTTCAGAGACTGATGTGTCTTGGACATGTAGTATACATGCCAAACCACCGCCCCTCTCGAGTTGAAATGCTGGTGAAAGTTGGCTTAGGTCGGAAAAGGGCAACCACACCAAGATCTAGCGCTAATCCATGAAGTTCCTGACCGTTGATGTGAGCTGTGTGGGGAGATGTAGACAACTTGACCGGGTCCCCAAGACCTTAGGAATGAGTGATTGAGATTTTTTGGTGACGTGGCTGAAATTGGTCGCAGTGATGCAGATATATTCACTCTTGAACAACTTTTAAAAGTTGAATATTTGCGCCAGGCTTTATTTTCAAACTGTTCATTCTCTCACACAACTTTATCTTCTTTGAGATGACAATTTTTCTATCCGCTTGTTCTTCTTATACTATTGTAAAGTGTGGTAACTTATGTACGAGGTTCTAAGTTCATTTTGTCTGTCTGTGCATAATCTTGCTACAGGGAAAGAGCCAAACCTTGACAGGTGTAGCTAGGTTGAGTTCGAACTCATAAGGTGGCTACCCAGTTGAATTAGCCGCCAGGATAATAAGAAAATTTACTAGATCGATATTCTTAAAACAGTTAGTTCCCGTTATAAACCTTTGACAAAAAAATCGGAAGATGTAAATTGTCTGAACCGTGTAATGTGTATTTGCGCAACACATTTCAAACAATCTGATCATACATGTACTTCTTATAGGTATTTATATAAAAAGTAAAGGCCAAATAACAATGAAAATCAATAAGGTGAAAATAATAATACATTGAGGTTAGTTTTCGTAGTTGAATTCACCAAGGGGGAGATTTAATGTGATAACAAATTGTTTATGAACACACAAAGGTGGCTCCAACTTTCAAATAGCTAAGGCCTCAATAAATTTAGACATCCCTTCTCAACATGTCTTGTACATAGGTGTAAAGGAAGTAGCTACATCAATCCCGTGACATGTCTCAAAGATATGTTTAGCGATCGAAGAACTTGGACATCTGCTACCAACGTTTATGGGTTCAGGCGATTCAATTCTCATGTGAAGCCACTTGGGAATATACTTCTAAGGCAAATCAAGTATTCTTTTTCTAACATTTATGTATTCAATAAAAGTACTAGTCTTTCTCTTCATGCAACAAACTGTGAAGAGTAATAAAATGGGCATACACTGGCTGAGCTGATGGAAAGACCCTAGGAGATTTGGATTTTGCCGATGATTTATATCTAGTGTAGCACAAGCTTGAAGATCTACAGGTGAAAACTAACAAGTTGGCAGAAGAGGCGAGGCAGCGAAGATGGGACTGACTTCAGATGAATGTAGAGAAGACAGAGGTGATGAAGATACCTAACTAACAACAACAACAAGCACCAATCACCATGGACAGGATAGATCTGAAGGAAGATCTATCTCTCAGCTGCCTACCTAGGAAGCATCGTTTAAACTACACGTGACACAGGCTCAGATGAGGATTTCAAAGCAACCAGGATCGGAAAAACAGCAAGATAGGCCCTCATTAATTTGAAATAATGTGGAGATCCACAACACTGCGCTTCGTTAAGCAAAAATCGTGAATAAGATCCGGATTTTAAACATTAATGTCAGTCAAGTCAGTGCTTCTATATAATGCGTCACAAAAAGCATTTCCAACAAACTGCAGACATACATCACATGAACAGCTGCTGCCCACGCTTACTCGATACTGAAGATGGAAATCAGATGGCCAGAATAATCAGAATAAGCAACAAGGAACTCTGGCCTGGCAATAAACCAACCAAGGACCCATCACTCAAAAAATATGCAGAAAAAAGTGAAGATGGACCGGGTATACACTAAGGAGATCATTTGGAAACATCGCACGCCAGGCCGCCGAGTAGAAGCCAAATGGGAAATGACGAGTTGGGCGTCCGAGGGTGACATGGAGAGTAGATCGTGATAGGAAGAAATGAAAGCTTCTGGATGGTGGTGGAGCCAGGTTAAGAGACTGTAAAGAAGAGAGTGGAATGGTGACGTGCTACTGAAGTCTTGTGTTCCACTAGAAACCCCAAGGGGCAAATAATAATAATAATTCTCTCTCTTCAAATGTATCCTTTCTTTGCAGATACTTTGCAGAAATGCATAGAAAATTGGCTCGAAGTATACTGTCAGCATCTAGTCATCCTAAAAAGTGGTAATTATTTTTAAAAGGATACACTATTTCCTGTCTAATTAGGTATCCATTTGCTGTTGCCGGTATCAATCTTACAAAATTATTATACAGTTTTATGCTGAGAGGTATTCTGAAGACACAATTTTATAATACAACTTCATCGGTCAGTATACAGGATTTCAATGAATTCTACTGTAAGTAGTAAATATTATTTTCTAGCGGTTAAATTGAGTTTCTTATCAATATTGTAAACTAATATGAAGTTTGATTGTTTAGGTTAAAATAATAGTCATTATATTGGTATTTTCTCCTTCCTAAATGAATGTAAAACGAAATAAATTTGTTTCAACTGAAGTATCAGTTGAAAAAAATTTATTTCGTCAAAAGCAGGATCGGAAAAACAGCAAGATAGACTTTCATTAATCTGAAATAATCACTGTGGAGATCTACTACACTCAGCATAAAGCGTAAACAGCATCTGGATTTTCAACACTAATTCAGTCAAGTCAGTGCTTCTATATGGTTCAGAAACTTGGCGCGCTACGAAAGGCATTTCCAACAAACTAAAGACATTCATCATATGAACAGCTGCCGCCTACACTCACTCGATACTGACACTGAAGATCAGATGGCGAGAAAGGATAAGAATAAGCAACAAGGAACTCTGGAGACGAACCAACGAAGCAAGAACCTATCATCCAACAAATATGCAGTGGAAGAAAGTGGAGATGGATTGGGCATAGAGTGAGAAGGCTGACTGGGGACATTACACGCCAGACCAGGCTGTTGATTGGAATCGAGAGGGGAAACGACGAGTTGGGGATCTCAGGAGAGGGTGACATGGAGGGGATGATGTGATGAAGAAATGAAAGCTTGTGGGCAGTCGTGGCGCCAGGTCCAAAAGACTGCAGCGAAGAGAGTGCACTGTAGGCGTGCTACT
The DNA here is from genome assembly GCA_944470555.2 of Heterobilharzia americana. Classification (NCBI taxonomy): domain Eukaryota; kingdom Metazoa; phylum Platyhelminthes; class Trematoda; order Strigeidida; family Schistosomatidae; genus Heterobilharzia; species Heterobilharzia americana. The sequence continues at coordinate 16,514,908 of OX104130.1, forward strand.
GAAGCGGTATGTTCCACTAGGAACCCAAGGGAAAAAATAATAATAATAACTGATATTTCGCTATGCATTGCTGCTAATAGCTTTGTCAAAGTTACATTAAACCGGAATTTATAATTTCCCCTAAGCTAATATATATGATAACTTCATTCTATGCAGTCAAATGTTCTGATATTTCTTATCTCCTGTGTGTTTAATTGTTATGTCAGTATGTGGGAGTGGGTTGTGAGACCAAGTCAAGTTACCATGTCTTATTCCCTCATTTCTATTTAGACAATTTTGATTCGACTTGATGTGAAAACATTCTGCTATGAGACATTCCCTATCATTTATAAAGCTTTTCTGAATAACTTAAACGTGATCAAATTCGACGTGGCCACCTGAAATTTTGGCTTGACTGAAGTGTTTTCAAGTTCTTTCCAGTTCCACTGGACTTATAGAAGGTCGAGTGAAAACTTTCCAATGTTCATTTTGTCTAGTATTGATCTCACATGAAGTTTGTTCTATGTGTGTACTGCAACTGCATCTCAGTGTGAGCAGAGGGATCTCGTCGTTCAAATGAACTACAGTCCTCTGTAATATGTTTAATGTTCTGTAGAATACTCTGATGAAATTGCATTTGTTGAGTATTCTCCTTATATCATCTAATGTGTGTGTGTGTGTGTGTGTGTGATCTGTAGTGGATGACAACGATTGTTGAGGTCCAATGCCCGAATGTTTTTCAAACGATCAAATCTCAACTCGGTTTGTATATTTATAAAGTTGCGAATGTATCATCTATGTATCTTAATTAAATACGTGGTTCGATAGCGTTGGTCGAGATCATGGATGGATTTACTGCGAGACATGAATAGGTTAGCAACGACAGGGGACATCGAACAAACCATTGCTACTCTATTTGTTTGTTGAATTTAAACAAAATTAGAGTACTTTCATGATAAGACTGCGGCTCAGAGGATAAAGTACGAAATCACGATTCCTTTCATTAATTCACTATAGTATGCATACTTTAAACTAATGGTCAATAGGTGTAACAGCGTACAAATTTAGCCACCTGATTTCAGTATCGTATCTCAAGCTGATGAACATTTCATAGCTTTGGCCAAAAAAATCTTATGCTTATACTCGTACAACATACTTACCGTCGTCTACCCATATTTTAGTTCTGCCACCTCAAGTTGAAATGTTAGAATTTTATTATTATTTGTCCCTTGGGTTCCTAGTGGAACATACGGCTTCCGTAGCACGTCGCCATTTCACTCTGTTCTCTGCAGTCTTTTGAACCTGGCTCCACAACTCCTCATAACCTATCATTTCCTCATCACACGATCTCCCCCATGTCACTCTCGGACGCCCAACTTGTTGTCCAATCACCAAATCACTAAATGCGCAGAAATCTGCAACCAGTTCTCCATCCTCATTCATTATTTCACTGAGTGCTTCTTGACCCATGATGAGTTCTCTTCCTGTGTTGTCCGCTTCAAGTTTGGCATTCATGTCACCCATTACAATTTTTGATGTCGCCAACTGGAGTTTTGTCTAGAAA